>CAOLHI010003317.1:0-185480 GCA_948474755.1 Ctenosaura bakeri
GTCCCAAGACTTTGTAAGATGGAAGAGACACAGTCATTAAGGTGGGATCAAAGTGTTACAACTGTGTAGTGCAGGGTTTCAGTGAGAAACCACTCTGGAAAAATGTAATTTTTTTTTGAGCTATAGACAAAAAAATTATTATGCAGGGGTTCCCAGGCCTGAAATTATTTCAAGGGTTCCTCCAGGATGGAAAGGTTCAGAAAGCCTGGCATGGCATGAAAGGGAGCCAAGATTCTTACACTTTTGTATCACACCCATCACCCCTTTTTGGGACAGAAGGAGCACAGCAATACAGACATCACAACTATGGTGGTTGAGAGTGTGCCTTCACTGATTCACTCAAAATTGGGCAGCTGCTTCAGAAGTTTGGCTTAAATCTGCAATGGCTTCACTCAAGCACACATTGACCAGTAGAACTTGTGTGTACTCCCCCCAACTTATTTATCATGGGTCCAAAGCCACATCTTGTGGTGGGAAAAGGAGCTCTCATCACCCTTCCCAAGAGTCCTGCCTGGCCCATCATCCTCAGCTTCTGTACTCCTGGCTTAAGGAGAGCACGGAGCCCTCCCCTCATCTCTGCCATACTTACATGTGGAGGGATTTTTGTGCCTTCACCACCTCTTCTTTTGAACTGTAACGGACCAAAGCATTGCCATGGGGGAGGTTCAGGTGGAATGTTATCAGCGGCCCATGCTGCATGCACAGAGTCCGCAGGGTGGAGCCATCAATCTGGAAAGGGAAAAGCTCTGGAGTCACACTTGTGGTCCCACAGCATGTGGGTAACGGGGCCCAAATCCCCCTCACAGAAGGAAGAAGGACAGCCCTCATCTCCTGTGTGCATGGGGAGGCACCCGATGCTGAGCTGTGCCCACTCACCTGAGGTGTGAGGTTTTTCAGGACAAGACAGTTGGTTATTCTCCCTGAGCTGCTCTCACCCCAACTTGAACCTGTGGGGCAGAGAAGAGGAAATGGTAGAGTCTGCCTCCATAAGGAGGAATTTTAAAACAAGGAAGGAAAGTTGGGCTCTGTTTGTGCATATATTCCCTCCCCAGGGCCCAAATGTGGGCAACACCAGCCCTAAAAAGGTGCCAAAATACTAAAAAATCTAGAAGTATCCAAATGTCATTTTCTGCTTTTGTTCAGGGAGAGTCCCTCTGCACCATTTTATGGCTGAACTGCCACCCTTGGGGGCTACAAGAGGTAGAAAAGGATATCCTTCCCCCAACAATTATTTGCCAGTATGGGAAGAAGTTTCTGAGGTCCCCACAAAACTAACAACATAACATAACACAATGCCTCAGAAGGCCCTCTTGTCAATTTCTGGGCAGGGCCAAAGGCTGCCTGGAGTTGTAGAAAGGGTGATTCTACCTTGGGGGCACCTGCACGCTCACCTGCACCTGTGGATGCTGGCAGAGAGGGCGCAGTTCTCATGGCACAACACAGCTGAGGGTAATGAGCAAGTGGAAAAGGTCCCCGTGAGGCCCCAAAGCTCCTTCCCTCCCACCTGTGGCAGCCAAGCTCCAGGTCAGGGGCTGCTCTCTGAGGCCAACGGGGGGCAGGAACACGGCTCTGCCACAGGACCTTCCTTAGGCCCAGGTTGTCCCCAAATGAGCATGTGCCTGGATCTTGTGGCTCTTGCAGGAAGGGCATTCTCTCAGCCCCAGCCTGGGCCTGGTGGGGACAACACAGGAGAGGGTCACCTTTGTGGCTGCCCCCGTGCTATGGAACGCCTTCTCACTGAAAGCTCGGTGGGGTCCCTCTTCTTTCTTTCCACCATCAGACAAAGAAAGACCCTTTTATCTAAACAAGCTTTCAGCATTTAACTGGTAGGCACAGAAAGTGGTTTAAGGGGCATGCTCTATCTTTTACTAGGCTGCAAGTTAATATGCCAAATTAATGTTCTAAACTGGATTGGTTATTTAATGTTTTTTAAAACTTTTGTGCTGTAGATTGCTTTAGCTACTTTAACTTATACAGGAAAAGCTGTTTTGTGTCCCAAACTGGGAGAAAGGCAGGATGAACCGCCTGAAACAAGGCAGTCCAGCTGTGGGGCCACATCTGCCTCCAGAATGAGGGCCCTGTCATTGGAAGAGCAGCGGAAAGCATCCTCCCTCCCTCTCTCCCTCCCCACTGCCCCTTCTCACCAGGGGTATATCTGGCGTCAGAACCACTCCAACCCCCCGCGTTGAGCCGCATGGAGTTCTCCCAGGTGGAGAGGGGGGGCTTCTGGCCAGTCAGCCCGGGCGGGGGCCGTGATGGAGCGGCAATGCTCTTGGGTGGGAGAGGAACCTTCCACAGCTCATGAGCCAGAGAGGTGTTGCTAATGGAAGCAGGAGACCACGTCGACTTGGAGTCACTGTTTCTGGCTAAGGGGAGAAAAGAGAAGTCAAAGCGTTGAGTGAGTGGGAGACGCAGGAGAAGCAGCGCGCTTCAATGCTTCCCCTCACAACACAAGACTCTGGAGCATGGGGCGGTGGGGGGAGCGCCTGCCAAATACTATGCGAAGGGGAAGGGGCGGCCAACAGTAGGAGCCCCGGCCTCACCTGACGAAGTGCTTTGTGCTGTACTGCTGAGGGAAACATTGTAGTTGGAGGCACGAATGGATGACCAGGCACTAGTTGAAGGCAGCGTGGTGTTCAGAGATGAGGATGACCCTGTGGGGGGAGGAGACGGCCACTCAGGAGGGGAGAGGAGGAGCAGGAGAGGGGCCTGGGGGAAGGCCAGAAGCCTTAGGTGGGAGGGCTGCTCCCTGAGCAACTGAAACACCCTGCAGATGCACCCAAAGCAGGTTCTGAGGGTGAACCACACCTGATCCAAACACAGAGACCAAGCTAGGAGGTTCAGTCCTGGCTGCTGAGCCACAATTCAAGACAGGAGTGCAAGGCCTTCTCTCATCCCACTGCCCACCCACCCAGCTACCCATACATGTGTGTAATGTCTGAGATGTCATGCCAGAAGGGGTCTTTCAGAGACCTCCGCAGAATCTCCAAGGCCCACCCCCTCCCAGCTCGTCAAACCTACCGCTGTTCCTGTCCCTGAGGTGGTCAGCCTCCCGCACAGTGTTAATTGACAGATTGTTTGTGACGCTGCCGGGAGTGATGTAAGGGTCAGTTTCGGGGTCGATGTTTGGATAACCTTTCCATGGTTCACCAGGGCGAAACTCTAGAAAAGGGGAGGGGGGCAAGCAAAAACAAAGAAATAACTTATTTTACACTTCCTTTGGACCAAGTCTGGTGTTTCCCATGCCAGCTGAGGGCTTCTCCTAAACCCAGCGTGCCTGCCTATTAGGAAAGAAGAACTCTAGAGCTGGAAGTCAGATCCTCAGCTCTTGTGATGGAAACCCTTGGCCCTCGGGCCAACGGAGGTGAACCTTAAAGCTGAACACACTAGCCGCTTCCAGACTGAGAACAGGGTGGGCCTCTCCCTGAGGGAGAGGCATCTGCTGGTTCAGAAATGTGGCCCCTTAAGGAGGCCTCTGCCAGCTCGCTCCTTCACGATGCCGTCCCCCCAACCTTCTTCCAAGCCCACCTCATGGAGCCCTGCCACGCAATCAGTGGTGGGAGGATCTTGTCCTCAAGGCCCCAGGGCTGTGTGTACTCAGAAGCCTCCACTAAGAATGCTGGGATCTGCAGGTTTAATGCCTCTTGGGCATTTTCCAGCATCCCAGGCAGCACTGGAGGCTTTGGAAAAGTGAGCGTTTCCAGGAACTGAATGGGTGGACTCTCTGGAACCTCCACCCTTCCTCGAGGCTGGTCGTCTTCTCTCTCTCTTCCCAAACTTACTTTGCTAGGGGGATGGGGGGGCGCTGAGGAAGAAGGAAATCAGAGGCAGGCAAGGGCTAGGTGTGGCTGCTGCCAAGCTGAGGAGCTGACTTGGCTCTGCTTGGCACAAAGTCACTCAAACCCAAAATCCAGGAGTGCTTTATCAGGCTCAAAGCAGAGGTCACCTCTTGCCCGGCATCTGAAATTATACAGCCCACCCTCAAGTTTATCACCAGAGGCTGAAGCTGTGTGTCCGAACGTGTTTACTTGTCTTTCTTCCTCACTCAGGGATGCCACCTAAACTAGTGGAAATGGCTGTGAGGGGCCTCTCCAAGCAGCAAAGACACGGCGTCACCCTTTGCTCTCTTCTCCCTCCTTCCATGTCCTTCCTGGGATCCAAGGAACCTTTCTCACTCTTTTTCTGGAAGACACCCTCCAGTGAAGGGCTTTGAAATCTTATCCAGGCCCTTCCACTGCTATCCTCCCTAACCCAAAAGAGGAAGAGCAGGAGGAAGAGGAGAGAGAAAGCATGGTTTCTGGGATGTGAGGCTCCAAAAGCTGGATGCCCAGCAACTGCACTGCAACAGACGCCCTTCTGGCAGAAAGCAACTCACCCGGTGGCCAGTTGACACTGCTAGAACCGTTAGGCGATTTGGCACGTGACCAGCCATCCCCAATTGGTCCAGGAGGACTGGCTGGTGAATTACTGCCATTCATGAAGTCATAGGGAACAAAGGACGTTTCCTCCAGTCTGAAGCCACTTGAAATAGCACCTGGAGGGGAAAGAGGAGGGAGAGGAAAGCCAGGGAGAGAGCAATGATGGATGGGGCTCCGAGCAGCAATAAGCACAGCAGTTAAGTACTTCCTTTAAGCACGCACCCTGCAGCACCTTGCCTTTGGCAAGAGACAGCAAACTGCACCCCTGCATTCACTCAGATCTTTAGAAAACATTTAAGCAAAGAAATAACACAAAACAAAAACCCTACTCTAGTCCTCACAATTGTCAGAATGACATTAGAAAGCCAACAAGCAGCCTCTGTAAAAAGATTCTAGGCCAGATATGGGGAAAAGCACAGCATGCAGGTCACATGGGACACCCCCCAAAAGCCCCCAGATGGACTCTAAAATTTTGGGGAAAAAAAGAGCCATTTTTGGAGCTCCAAGGCCTCCTAAATTTCAACATTTTGAAGGGTGAAAAACTGCCACAAAACTGCAAAAGAACTCATTGGCATGCTCTCCCACAACCCTTGAGAAACCTGCAAAAACAAAATGGCTGGGGCCAAAAAGGAAAATTGGAAATGACATCACCTCCTTTCTCATCATTCTGGTTCATGCTGCGTTTTGGGGGGGGGGAGGAGAGGGAGGCCACTGAGAGGAAATGGGCTCCCCCTGCCCAGATACCATCCCCCAACTCCAGGGGAAGAGCTCTGGCCTCCTCCACGGCTGCATTTCACCAGCTGACAGTCCCCAGTCAGTCTCCCCTAATCCTTCAAAGCTTCCCGCCCCACCCCCCCATCATGTGCTTATCCATGCCTCTCCTCTGGCAGCCCCTCTGCTTTTTGTGTAAGACCATATTATTATTTTTTAAAAAAAGAAGTCTGATTACTTCATATACTCATACTTTCAGTAAAAGCATCCAAAATATGCAGCCTTCCAAATACTGCAAAGATTTGCATAATTTAGCTGGCGTTAAATCTGTTGGGCATAAAAGCTTTCTTGTTAATCTTCAGAACTAAACTCTCCTGCTCAAAATCCCGTAATTTACATGCCAACTGCTCGACTGTGGAAGAGATAAGAACAAGGCATGGGGCTGGCAACGCTTTAGCTCAAAATGCAGATGAGGCGGCAGCAGGGGGATTCTCTCAGTGCAGGCGACCCCTCAGACTGTCCCGGTTGAGCTTACCGTTTTTGCTGGCATTTTGATCCAACGACGTGTTCGCGGAAATGCTATCCACAGTCGTCCATTTTCTCAGCCGAGACTGTGGCTCCTTAATACTGACCATGTCCATATTTACATTCAAGTTTGAGCTTGATCCTGCGACAGAGAGTTTGGCTACAAGAGCAGCACCAGCACCACCACCGTGTCAACAACCCAACCACCTCTGTTCTACCCATGTCATGGACTTCAGTTAAGCTGTGTTCTTCAACAGGCTGAAGAACACAGATCTCCTTCACCTCCCACCGCCCGGGGCTCAAAAGCGAGAAAAACTGGGATGCAAACTGGATGCCAGAGGGAAAAGTTGGGGAGTTTTGATGCTACCTTGATTTCAAATGAGAGAAGATTAAAAAGATTTTACTTGAAAAAATGACTTTAAAAAAACCCAAACCGGAAACCCTCTTTTTGTCTGGCTTTCCCAAAACAGCTCTTTGCACCTGTAGCATTTTAAAAAGGGCCTCCACCTCCTTAGGCAGTCAATGCTGGAACCCTTGTTTTGTCCATCACCTTTTCCTCAAGACAGCAAGTTTATTACAAAGAGAGAGAAAAGGAGCAAGCTTATCATATTTAAGTGTTGAGCACCTGATACAATTCCTTCCGGCAGAAGAGTGCAGCAGAATCAAACCTGTATTTGTGAGCCTCTGAAGGAGGGCTGTTACCGGACTGTGGAGTAGTTTTAACTTCAAAATAACCCCTCCTACTCCAATGTCATCACCAGAGGGCTGAGAGCATATCAGGACTTCATTTTTCCTAAAGAAGCTATGCCACAAAACATGTGCAAGAAAAGAGTGAACCTCACCGCCCATCCCGCATGGGTTTCTAATCTGATGAAATCAGACAAACCAAAGCAAGCAAGCACCTTGACCTGCAGGATGCTTCCGGCTAATGAGCAAGGCCAGGGGCCTGGCTAGATAACCAAAGGCTTCCGCATCCAGGAGAGACCAAGACCAATCTCTGCTCCCAGAGACCAGACTCTGAGCCCACCCGCACACCCCTTCCAAACAGGTGAGCAGAGAGAGAAAGAGAGAGAGACCGTGCGAGCGCTGACACCCACCTATGGGGAAGTTGCTAAATGCACTGATCTGCGATGGTCCTTTCTGCAGCTCTGCACTGGCATGAGGCCCAACAGTCTCCAGGAAAGATTTCACGGAGGTTGGGTGGAGCTGCTGCTGCTGCTGTTGGGATGGAGGCAGCTGCTGCTGCTTCAGGAGTAGATTTGGATCGAGCTGACAAGACTGCTGCATCATCTGTTGCTGCATACTGAGGGAGCGACTCTTTGGGGAAAGAGGACAGGGAGGAGTCAGGCAGGAGTCCTCAGCCCCTCACAGCAATGGCCTCCAAGTTCAGAGGGGGCTGGGCTTCTAGGGCTCTGGGGCCACTGCCTCCCCCAAGGACCCCGACTCCAGTTAGTGGTCTGAAAGGGTATGCAGATATCACACCTCCTCCCTTCCATCCTAGAAGAGAACTGACACCAAAGCCCACCCGCCACCCCACCTTAAGGCTGGTTCTTCAGCTTGGCACTATTCATTTGAAATCAGTGCTGTCTCTTGATCAACATGGACCTTTCTGGTCCAGAGCAAAGGAATGGAGATCCATCTTTTTGGACGGGCACAGCGGGCGGGGCCATGGGGCACATCCTCCTCCACAACAACGCCTCCAGTCACCCAGATGGCTGATGTCTCATTCCGCTTGAAGTGCCTCCGCACAGGAGGCCAGTGGGCAGACCAAGGGCCCCTGACTGGCTGCTTCCAAAGTGGCCTCTGGGCACTGAAGGAAGGCTATCCTCGGCTGCAGCAAAGGGGCTGAAATCTGGCTTCTAGCCCCAAATAAGAGTTGCTGCTGCTGTTACATGCCTTCAAATCCACTTCAATTTACAGGGATCCTACTGGTGTTATTATGTGCCTTCCAGTTTGCTCCAACTTAGGGCGACCGCCTCCTTAGGATTTTTTGGCAGGATTTCTTCAGAGGGGCTCTGCCACCATGGCCTTCCTCTGAGGCTGTGGGACTTCCCCAAGGTCACCCAGGGCTGTCCACAGCTGAGCAGAGGGCAGTCCCAGGCCAACATTCATACCACTGCACCCAAACAGCAGTAAATCCACTGAATCAACAGACTCACTTACATCATTTCCTTTATCCAGTTCCCACTGAATCTGTGGGTCCACCAAGCTGCAACTAACAACTAGATTCAGGCCTTCTTTTGCACAGAGCTGCTGCTTCAACCTATTATTTCTGAAGGCAAGACAAACTCCTTGTCTTGACAAATTTATGAAGTTTGTGTGCGTGTGTGTTGGGGGGAGGATTATTCTACGTCCGCAGGAAGACTTAATGAAAAACTATCTAAGGATGAGGGGAGGCAGAAACGATAGTTTAAAGGTGAGGGGCAGGCAGGGGGAGGGAAGGGCCCAATCCTTACCTGTTGCTCCTGCTGCTGGCGGCCACCAGATGGTACGTTTCTCTGATTCTGTGCCTTCCTCTGCTGGGCCAGCAACCGCTGTGGAAGGGCAGGAGACGATTGAGAAGGAGGATGTGGGAGTGTAAAGTTGGTGGGGAGCAGAATGATGAGGGAGGACACCCCCAGGCTGCCCTGCTTACTCACTTGTAACTGGGAGATCTGAGAGAGTTGGTTCAACTGGGAGAGCTGATTCAACATGGCTACCTGTTGTGGGCCGAAAAGTGGGTTCAGGCCCCCACTGTTCGGTGCGTACTTCAGCAAGGACACCGGAACCTGAAAAGCAGAAACAGCCATGGCACAAAGGCTGTGGTGAGGCCAGGGCAAACTGCTCGCAAAGAACACAAAAACAACAGCCGAAGGAAGGGGTGGGATGAGGGGGGCTCCGAGTTCTCAGATAAATAGCTGCCGATTTGCCCTGCCATTCTCCTGACCGCTAAGCTTATTTTAGTTATCCTAGAAACACTGAATGTATTCTCTTTTTTAAAAACATCTTATCATTCCTAGCTACTGGCTCCACTATTTTATTGTCAACCATTCTGAGATTTTTTTTTAACTGGAAAATGGCATAAAGATGTCCTTGAATAAAAATAATTTGAAGAAGTAATCCTATATGTACCCATTCTACCACAGCATTTTTTTGGGGGGGATGTTTACGGTACCACTCCATATGTGTGCAGACCCAAGTCCAACACAACCCCCCACATCCTCCCCAAATCAGGCCAGGAGTTCTTTCTGTGGCCTCACCTGAGGGGAAAGCAACGGCGGAGGCACTTGAGCACGCGGGTTAGGCTGGGACGAGCTGAGAGACTGTTGTGCTGGAGAGGGTGGCAGATTCCGGGACTGTGCTGCTAGGTTTCCAAACGTACTGGAGTTGCCGTTCTGCAGAGAGAAAAAGAGCTGGCTTGCTGGCACCACCCGCTGCTCCTTTCAACAGTCCTTCTCAAGATGGGCACAAGCCCCACAGAGCCAGGGTGGCAAACAACTGGCCCTGCTTGCCCTGGCGGAGGCAGCTGGATCCCTCGAACAGCAGCTTCTTTTAGTGTGACATGTTGGAGGGAGACCAAGCTGCAAGCTGCTCTGGGGAACAAGACTCCCCTTCTCCCAGCTCCCCTCCTCCAGAGAAGCTCTGACAATTTTAACAGAGGTCTCAACAAGCACCTTCTGCTACCACAACACACAGGGCCAAGAACCAGGTTCAGCCTGGTAACATTTTTGCTAAAATGCAGGACTTGTAGCGGAAGCAAAGAGAGTACAGTGATAAAATACTGCCTTTCCCCTAAGCCAGGTGATAACCTTGAGGCTGGAATCCTCCTAGCCCTTTACGCCCACTCTAGTCTAGCTAACCTTTTACAGGGGGTGCACAGCAGCAGTGGAGGAAAGGTAGAGAGAGCTAACCCCACTGGGACAGAAGGCTGGCAAGGTAATTTCCTCTTTTGGCTGCAAGAGCTTTCTCTGCCTCTCTGCGTGTATGTGCACACATGCGTGTGCACACCCCCAAGGCGCTTGGGTTTGTTTTATTCTTTCCAGCCCCCACCCCTGGCAGCACCACTGCCACTACCATGCTTATGCAGGCCAGCAGGAACAGCCCGAGTCTGCTTTTCCCTCAAAGACAGGAACAAGGATGACCTCTCTACTTTTAAGCATCTCTTTCTGCAGGGAGAAAGGCAAAAGCCACACACTCAAACTGTGACGCTCGGAAGATCATGTCAGAGAGAGGGCCGCAGGCCACTTTGTACAGGTCTTTTGTCAAAGAGGCTGGAAACTCTTTGAGCTCAGCTCAAGCCACCGCACCTCAAAATGTCTCCAGCCGCTACAATAAACCTGCTTGCAAATGTAGACAACCCCACTAAACATATCCCTGCCCAATTATGGAACCCACTGAGGTTCCCAAGAGATGCATTAAGTTAAACGAAGGAAACTCCAGACCTCCTTCAGCAGTGGACACTGCCCTCTCCTAGTTGAAATCTTCCCTCCTGGACAAAGGGAAAATGTAGGCCCTGCCACTAAACATTTTTTTAAAGAGTTGCCAATGCTTCTGTATACTTATACATCTCTAACCTTCACTTATAGAAAGAGACAAAAGGGAACAGGGAGAGAACAAAGGAGAAGTGGAAAGGAGAACCCCTGTTTCCACTGGCCCATCATGGCGGCACTGCAGTGGCCAAACAGGAGAGCCACAAAATGAATGGCATCAGAGAAGCACAGAAGCACAGACCCAGGGGAGGCGGGGAAATGAGGGAAGGCTCTCCCAGTGCATGGCTATCTCCAAAAGCAGAGTCAGAGAGGGGAAGGGGAAGCTCAAAGGCACCACTAAGCTCCTGGTCTGTGGCCAAGGACACAGGGAAAAGGATTTTGAAGGCCGAGAAGACTTGCTTCTCCAAGAAAGCAGTCAACTGTAAAGATTCCAACCATGGAGAGGCCTCTGAGAATCGCATGCACAGCAAAGCTGTTTACCCTGTGTGGTTTACTGAGGTTTAAGGACCCTCTGTGATCGTTAAAAGGCCTGTAGTTCTCGGGCACTGAGACAGTATGTTAAAAACAGCAGAAGTGGACTTTGATCAAATACCGGGCAAAAGAGGATGCTCACCGCCTTACCTGTCTAACAGAATTCAAGCTTTGTGCGCTCAGCCCTGTTAGAGAGCCAAGGGCATGGTTAGGTAGTGCACTGTTCGAAGGGGGAAACTTTGCGCTCTGATTGGACATCAATTGCATGTTTTGGGAATCATCTGCTGCTGCAACAAGGCCATCCTGGCAGGGCAGGCAAGTTGGAGGAGGAGGAAGAGCAAAAACCAGACAGCAAGCCAAGCCACAGGAGAGCAGAAGAGAAGAAGAAGCAGGCAAGGTCCAGGATCCACAGGAAGAGAGGCAGAAAACAGGAGAGAAGTCAGTGTTCCCTAAGCTGACAGCAGACAACAGCTTGGCAGCACTCCTCACACTGCTCTCCACCCACCACTGAAGAGTCAAGCCCTACGGGGGGCAGGGGCAGACAGTGATATGGACGGAACAAGCTCACTGCAAGGCCACCACATCCGTGGAGGACTCTGTACCCAAATGTTCTTCATGGGCAAGAACATGCTCTCCACCCACCCAGAGAACTGCACTCAGTTAAAAATGCTCCTAGACTGTAGAGGCAAAGAGACAGAAATGGGTGTCATTCTCTCCCACTTATCTGAAAAGAGGCCGCCTGGGAACAGAATGATCAGGCATGACTCAAGCTAAACAAACATTTAGAAGAGAATTCTGTTCTCTCTCTCTGCAAGAATGAGGGAAATCAAACCAAGGTTAGTTTGCTTAGACTAACTGCTTAGCAAAGAACAGCCCAGACATCTAAATGGGCCACAGCCAGAAACACAGCTGAGTAAGCCAGCAATCACTGTCTGAAGTTTCCTCCAAAGCAAAAGGCTCTCACCTTATCGAAATAAGGATTTCGATCCATGGAAGACTCTTTGGAAATCTGAGGACGGGGATGAGGGCCTTTCCCTATCACTCGGCTGTATTCGGCAACATTCAGGTTGTGCTTCTCGATATCCATCCACTTGTCAGGCAAGACTCCTGGGAAGGAAAGAAGGAAGGAATGCAGCTTCCATATCACTGCTTCTGACAAATGCCCTAAAACATCCCATGTCACACTAGCCCAATTGGCCCTCCCGTGGAGCCATCCCTCCACTGTCCTCTGCCTTCCTTTTGTCGGTGACAAGGGGAAAATGAGGCAACTTCCCCAATGCAAATATCTTGGCTCCTGGTGTTAAGCCCTCTTGCCCACAAGCAGGCCTGAGAGAAGGGCAATCAAAGGAGGCCTTTGCTAGGCTGTAGTTTCCACAGCGAAGAGGAAAACATTGTACAGCAAAACCCTGTGGAGAAGCCCACAGTCTACTGCGGCAACGTTTGGCTCAGCTGTGTTCCAGTCATGAGTAATAAAAATGACTGCTGTTATTTTTTCAGTGTGGTAGCAGCCTGATCCACTTTGGTCAGAGGATTAAATAAGATTTTCATGCCACAAATAAATCAAGTCACAGCCACACTTCTTCCATTGCATCATAGACCTGTGCCTGCACCTACCTCCTGGTATCTCCATCTTATTGCTCTGCATCATTTCTTCTGATGACTCTCTCTGAAATAATAATTGCCTCCAGGTTAATCATATGCCCAACTCCTTCCTCCGCCCTTCCTAATGGCTGAAAAATGTTTAAAGAAAGAAGTGTTGCAGAGTTTTATATGGCCTGGACTGGATGTACCGAAAAACCAATATTATTTAAGATGGTTGGGAACTGTTTGAAAACAGTGTCAATAGTGCATGATGTTCAATATTTCTCACATCAGCCTTTCTCCTTCAGCAACAATTTAAAAAATGAGGAAGTCTCAATCCATGGATTTAGTGTAATGTCCAAACCTGGATCTCTAGCTTATCTCCCAGTAAGTCAAGAAAAAATCCTGGTTTATGGCTCTAGTTTAATAGGAGATCATTAATCCATGGATTCTGGTTTGGACATAATATTAAACAAATCACAGACAAACTGTGATGTACAAATGAGGACTCCAGTGTACTATTAAGCCACAATCCCAATCCAGGTTCTGGCTTACTGGAACATAAACAAGACAGGGATCTCAGGTTGGATATAATGCTCAAACAGACCATGGATTGACATTTCCTGTTCTCTTTAACAGCTTCCACTGAAAGGAGGATTCAACCGAAAACCATCAAGAAGCAGGGGGCAGGACACTGCCTTTTTAACAGTAAACCAGAACTTTAAATGACACTTGCTTATCATTATTTCTAATTTAGACCACAGCAAAGTAGGAACAGGAAGAGAGTGCATTTACTGAGAATGAACATATAAGTACCATTCTGGGTAGAAAAAAAAGGTGTAATACATTTGATAAATAAAATAATGAGTACACCTGTTACATACAACACTCACAGGAAAGCCAAGATTTGCAAACTGCTTCACAAATGGATTTATCCACATTTCATCTTGCTTATTTCCATTCTTCATTGTTCCCTAAAAACAATAACCCCCCCCCCCCAATAAGTTACTAATACAGCTTGAAGTTTCAGGGAGATACGAAAGAGGAAGTTATGTTTATGCCAGAGACCCCATCTCTTCAGCAGAGCAGGTTTAAGCCCCACTCTGACTCAAAGGAAGAGGCAACCCAACTGCACTCTGCTCTGAACGTATGTTATTCTCCAGAAGTGGTACAAAGGTCGACCAGCACAGGTGCCCTCAGAAGCCCGCCAAGAGGTAGGGCAGGCAGGAATTACGGTGGGCATCGGTGGACAGTCCTTCCTACTTCTGCCTGAGCAGCAGAACAGCTGACCCTTGGAGCTCCACATGTTCTAAAGACAGGTGGGAAGCGGTTCCAATGGACCGTAGCCGGCCTCACACACCCTCCTTCACGACACAGTACCTTCTTCCTTCCACCCAGCCCGATTACCTTAGAAGGCAGCTTTTTTGAACACGGCGGCCAGGGCAAGGAGGCACTGGCATCCTGCACCAAGTTGCTGTTCCACATTCCAATCTCAACGTCCTCCTCTTCCTCCCAGCTGGCCTGATGGCTCCCAGCCGAAGGCATACTGCCCCCACACCAGCCATCAGGGACTTGCATAGACTTCGGTCCTGACCGGCATAAAAATACACCCAATCTTTACCATCCCATATGGTCAGTCCAGTGCCGCAGCCACTGTGCAGCCTTGTCAGGACAGCCCCAACATACCCTCTCTTGCAGACAGCAAAATGAAGCTAAAAGCAGACTGCCCAAGCCCCTGGCAGAACTTGCATCCAGGTCTCCCAGGGCCAAAGAGAAAGGGCCTTCTCTGCTTAAACACAGCTCTATTTGCTGGCATAAACCCTTGGAATCCACCCTGCCCAACTGAGTAGGCTTTCTGGCTAACTTTCCTGCGGAAATGCACAAATCACTGCCCCCACCATCACTACACCTAGGCTCAGAGCAGCACCTACCGGGTTTATTAGAAGCTTGGCGCCCGAAAGATGCATTCCCCCAGCTGCCGGTGTTTACTACCTCACTGATGGACTCTCCCCAGCTTGTACCGGTGTCCACAGGTTTGCCCCACGCTGATGTGCCATTATCTACAGTAGCAGGTGGAGGAGGAGGCGTCTCTCCCCAACCTTTCAAAGGAGGTGCAATTAAACCAGCAAATCAGTCCTGCCTGACTGGGTCAGGTGTTGATTGTTCAAGAAATGGACTAAGCAACAACCCCCAAAGAGCCCTGCCTTTTTCCACCAGAGGAAACCGTTCTCCCAGCCAAAGAAAAACCCAGACTTTCTGAGCACCAGCTCCAGCTACCAGGCTAAAAGGGCTTGCCTTTGGGCAGGCCAGGGAGAACAACCCACCATACCCGTCAGTGACTAAGAAGATAGCAAGGATGGTGGCCCACCCACTCATTTTCCCACTTGGCTTTAGAAAACACACATCCAAGACAAGCAGGGAACAACCAGAAGCACCAGGGAGATGTGTGTCTTTACATTTTTGCAAGGTCAAGTAGCCAAAAATACGGTCCACCTTCCACAAAACTCTCAGTCAGGCCGCTGTCCACTAATTTCACTTTTCTTGCCTCCGAGAGGCCTGGCTGCTTCTCTCCTCAGTCTTACAGATACCAGAGAGCAAGGAATCTGCTTAGTTTTTTTTCTCTAAAAAGCACCCTTTAGAGGCTGAGGGGAGAAGAGGTGAAATACCTGGGAATGAGCCACAGACTCTCATGAGGCCAGTGGTGATCTCCCTGCTCTATTCTTTCCCATCCACCCCCCATACCTGTCCTGCTCCCCTCGGCTTGAACTAGCCTAGGCTGCATTCAGGGGACAGGAAAACCAAGCTGCCTGCAGCTAGGGCATGGTTTGCATTGCTTTGAGCCCCTCCGTGGATGCCACTTCAAAGCAGGCCACTTCCTATTGGTGGCTGTGAGGAACCTGCTGCCCGCTCTTCTCTCAAACCCCAGGTGAAACTGGAAATTCAGCCACGGGGTGGCAAAATGCTGCATTTCCCCTTCAGAACAAAAAACATGTGGGATTGGTGGGTGGGTGGGCATTCCTGCTTTAAAGAAATACCAGTCCTTTTAGAAGCCCCAGGCACAAAGGAGTTGTTTCACTCAAACAGAACAGAATGGGAAAACCAGGACTCACCAGAGGTGCTGCCGTGGCCTTCTCTCTCAATGGCTCCGGTGCCTGGGAGGGGCATCCCCTGCTGCTGTCGCTGTGCTTGTGGATCTGGAAGGCTCGTCCCGCTGTTCTGGGTGTTCTTGTTCCACATGTTCACAGTTTTGTAGTTGTACTTGCTTGGGTCCCCCCAAGCGGACGTCCCGTCGTCAATCTCGATCTTGCGGCGAATGGACTCTGGGGACGGCTCCTCCCAGCCAGTGGGTTCTTCTTCTGTGGCCGTGGCGGGCACTGGTCCACCCAGCCAGCCTGGAGGCTTGGCTACAGTGGTAGTGGTGGTCTCTGCCCCCCAGCGTCCAATGTCCTGCGGCTTGTTCCAGTCTGGGGAGCCTGGGGGCTTGGGTGGCTCCCCCCAGCCCTGGGGGTGGTTTGGCTTGGGTGGCTCCCCCCACCCTTGGCTTTGGCTTGGCTTGGCTTCCTCCCATCCAGAAGAGTGGTTGGCCTTGGCAGTGGTGAGGGGGGTACTGCCGCTGCCTCCAGAGCCCCCACTCCAGTGTGCGGTGCCACCTTTGCCTGCTCCCTTCCAACTGGAAGTCGAGCGGTCGCTGTCGCTGCTGCCAGAGCTGGACTTCCTCATCTCTCCCCAATGACTGCTTCTTGAGTTTTCCCCCCAGTCATCAATGGCCGGAGCTGCTGCCGCCACTGCCCACCCGGGGTTCCCTTTCTGCCCATCTGTCCACCCTTGCTTGAGCTTTTCTGCCTCGCTCCAAGCTGAGGGTCGGTCGTCCTTGCCGCTCCCCCATGACTGATTGCTTTTAGCCAGAGCTGTGGCAGATCCTTCCTCCCCCCAACCCCCCTGGCTGTTGGACACTTTTAGATCCCCCCAGCGTGCAACCGACTTCGGCTCGCCCCACCCAGGCCCACCGGACGAAGCGTTGCTACTGTTCAGGCCAGGCCTTTCCAACACCGGCAGTGCCCTGGAGCCGCTGGCCTGCCCCATGCAGCTCCCCCAGGCCTCTGTCCCGTTGTCGGCCTTCCGTTCCCCCTTGGGGACAGCTCTGTATCCCAGGCAGTGTGTTGCTTGATGGGCGTCTGTCCCCAGCCAGTGTTGGAGAGGACCCTGGGATCCAGGTCCGCCCTGTTCACGATGCTCTGGAGCAGGGCCTGAGGGTCCACCTTTTTCCTCTCTCGGCTTGCCCCGTCCACGGGGGGCTTCTCCTCAGGGAGCTCAGTGCTGCTCTCACTCCCCCCGCCACTGGCCTTGGTCCATCCACCATTCTGCTCGATGAGATGAGCGGTTGGGAAACTTGGGATGTTGATGTCGGCACCCTTCTCCTCCTCAACAGACTTCCATGTGTGTGTAAACTTCTTCCCGTTCCCACGGATGCTCTCGGAGGCATGCTGATTGCTGGGCGGCTGGTTCCACTCTCCACCCAAAGCTACACCGGCAGTCTGGGTGGGAGCTTTCTGGCCTCCTCCTCCAGGGCCTGCTGTGAGTCCACGTTCCCAGGGAGCGTCCTGGGGGCTGCCCATCCCAGCCACCTCCCACACCCCCCGTCCTTTCTCCCCAGCCACGTCAGCCTTTGCGCTGCTGCTGGGGCCACCACCCAGCCTAGGTGGCACGATTAGAGTTGCATTCACAGTGTCGCTATTGGCTTGGCTGCTTGAGTCAGGGCCGGGCTCCCCAGAGTAACTGGGGCCACAGGTGATGCCCCACAGGGTGGCAGGAGCGCTTCCGTTTTTTGCTTCGCTGCCACTGCTCAGGTGAGGCACAGAAGTGCCGTTTATTACTGGGGAGGCCTGAGGCTGGCCGCTCTTGGCACCTGCCACCCAGGCCCCGGGCCCTGTATTATTATTATTACTACTACTTGCCAGGTCATTTACCTGCACTGAACTGGCTGGGTTTGGTAAACTAGAGATCACAAAGTTAGTAGTGTTACTATTTGGTCCGCTTCCTTCAGGGACTGGGTTTTGGGGCTGACCGCCCCGCAAAGCTCTCCGTGTACCGTTTGCTCGGGATTCGCCATTTTCTTGGAGACCGCCCCAGGAGCCGCTGAGGCTGGCAGAGCTCAGGCTCCGAGGACTTGCCACTGGACCCATGCCGGGGCTGCAGCGACTGCTTCCTCCAGGCCCTTTCAGGGGATGCCTGCTGTTCTCCAAGACCGGCCAGGCACTGTGGTGGCCGGCTGAATTCAAAGTGCTGGGATTTGGCTCTCCGTTGGGTGAACCAAGGGTGCCCCAAGCATCCGCTCTACTGTTGCCGCTTTCTGTTAGGCTGTTGGAAACATCTGCAGAAACTGGGCCGGTGCCCATAAGGGCTCCAAGAGAGGCACCCCATGACGACCTGCTAAGGTTTCCCTTGCCCGCGTTATTGCTGTTGCTGCAGCTGGCAAACTTAGTCTGAGGGCCATTCTGTAGTCCATTTGCTTCACTGCCCAGGCCCCTGGAGGCCATGATAAGCAGATTCCTCTCTGACCTGGAACTCAAGGCCAAGTCAGCATCCGTGCAATCGGAAGCCAAATGCAAGTCACTGCTGGCGACTGAGGGCCATGCCTCCTTGTCTGAGCCGTCCGCAATAACTTTATCCCAGTTTATGCTGGAGTCGCTACTGGAAGAGACTGTTCCCCAGTGAGAGCTCTCATAATGGGATCCTAGTGTGCTGCTGTGGTTCCGATCTAGGAATGGAAGAACACAACATTATTAGACACAGCACCAAAAATACTCCCAACACCACAGACAGACAGATGAGACTAAATGAGAATCTTGTTAAAACTGGCATTCTGGAAAACTCGGGCTGTAAGAGGCCACATGGACCTGTGGCAGAGGCCCAACATATTGCTAGCCAAAGAGCCTGCAAAACAATTGTCTCTACATATTCCAGGTGCTGAAATGACCCAGAAATGCTGAACTGCAGAGAATTTGGCTACCAAAATTCTGGTGTCATCTGAAAAAGAGAGAAAGGCCTCTGAGAGAGGAGTCTCAACTTCAGGACAGCCTCCAATAGCAGGCTTATCAGGCATCCACGTGGTATTCTTTTTAGGACCAGGTCAAATTCTCAGACACTTTATTGCTGGCTGTCAGTTGGTAAACCTCTTAATTTAATACTTCTGTTTTAAGAGTTGCAGTTGATTTCATTTTTAAATTACACCCTGAAATCCAGGATAGCTTTTTTAAAATAAACAAATAAACAAACCAAGCAAGCCTATGCCTTCTATTTTCTTATCTGCCATTCCCTTCTCTCCCCACCCGTGTTGACATTCAGGTTGCAATGTCCTTTGGACAGAGATCTGACCTGCTAATATCCAAGAAGTACCACACACACACACATGCAGTAAACAGAACCCTCGCAAAAGTGGGAAAACTATGAATAATTCCCTCCCTCACCCTTCCCCTCCTATTTCCTTGCCTTTTGCTTTTGGTGTGTGATCTCCATTCTGGGCAAAAGGCAAGGGAATGAGAAGGGGAGCCCTGGAGGGGAGAAGAAGGCACATCTGCCTCCCAACAACCCCATTCCCTTGTCTTTTGCCCAGACACACTAGCTTTCCTTCTCTGCACCCAGCAAAATGCAAGGGAATGGGAGGAAGTGAATTGGGGGGGGCACATGTGCGCCTCACGAATAATCAAATTCACAAAGGTCAAACTGCAAATGTGGAGGGAGAATTGTAGTTCAGATCCATTTTAGGAACCTTAACCTTGTGGTTACTCATCTACAATGCAATGGGGCCTCTGGCTGGCATGTGACACACCGCCTTCATGTGCTTTGTTTTCGCCAGCTATCTCCACTATCACCAAAAATGCCTCCCTTCCTCCTTTTCTTTTTTGTTTTTAAGTATAAAGTACTCAAAGTGTCACCTGAATGAGTGAGACATCATGTTCATGATGCATAAAGGGCAGTGACGTTATCTTTCCGCTGACAGGTACACCCACCCTTCCAAGTAAACCCTTCAGCTTGAGGCAGCACAGGAACGGACCGGTCTGCAAAGGCTACGCACCCCTCTGCCAGCCGACCAGCACTGCTTTCTCCTCACCTGGCTGCTTCCTGCTGCTGGTCTGGCCCTCGCTGGCAGCTGCGGGTGGCTCACTTGTCCCGGCGCTGCCTCCCGGCTGGCTGTTCACCAGTTTAGATGTTGACCCCAGGTTGGCCGCAATCCCCGGGAACGGCTGCCCTCGCTTCAAGAGCTGCTTCTGCTCCTGGTGCCGGAAGCGGGGAGGGACTTCGCGAGCCGGGTAGCGAGGCAAGGACAGTGGCTGGGCCACTGGTGGCAGCTGCTGCTGCTGCACTTGCTGTTGACCGCTGCCCAGAGCCCGCTTGGCATTATTATTGCCACCGACGCTGCTGCTGGGCGCTGGGGAAGGACTGGCAGCAGTGGGGGCAACAGGCAGAGGCTGGCTTATGCTGGGCTTTGCTGGTTCCGATGCTGCCCTCGTCAAAGTCAGGGAGGAAGGGAGAGCAGAATTCCATTAATGGTTTGGAAGACATGAAATATTTCTTGGAGGAACAAAACATGAAAAATCTTGTTCTCATAATACAACTGCACAGAGGACTAACGCAGCCCTTTACCTGTTCGCAGTAGCTCACCCAATATATGTAGTGTTCCCTGTTAACGTGTCAAATGTCCAACCAATCCAATAAAAACTGCCAGATTCACAGCAAAAATTAAGATGTGCCAACAGCTGACCCTGGAGGCACCAGATCCGGTCTGATCTTGGAAGCTAAGCAGAGTCAGGCCTGGTTAGTACTTGGATGGGGGAATCACCAACAAAGACTGGTCTTTCTTGGTGGTCCCCCATCCAAGTACTAACCAGGCCTGACCCTCCTTAGTTTCTAAGATCAGATGAATATTTCAGAGTATTTAGGCCACTCTAGCCTCCAATATCAAGCCACAGAAAAGAAACTGACCAATTTTCAACTAGCAGCTTTTTCCTTTGTAAGAAAATATGACTCTGCTAAAAAAAAAAAAAAGCTTTAATTTTTGCCTCAATCTTATGTCAGTAAGGTTTTTCTTCTTTTTCTATTTTTTTAAGACCCTGAAAACCCTTCACTGGTTCTAAGAAATGCACCTCTCAGCCCTGCACTCATTCTCAGCTCCAAAGAGATCGTTTAGCTATTTTCATTAGCACTTCAAAAAAAATACAGCAATCAAGGAAAATTGTGTTTTGTACCCCTGAAGAACCTCCCTTCCCTAACAGGGAAGGCTCAGCAGGGCCAGAGATGGAGGAGGCCCACATGGACCAGAGATTTCTGTGCCCTGTTCTCCAGCCTGCTCCCGATACCCCATTATGGCCCCTTCTGAAGCCAAGCCATAAAAGGAAAAGTGTGAAATGGCTTCATCTCTGTCCTTACTGAATCTGCACCCCATATTCAAAGCCCTTCAGAGTAGTAAGAGCAGTTGTGCCATGTTAGTCACTGAAAAATAACTTACCTTTGTTTTTTTGTTCAGCAGTCTGAAACAAGAAATGAAAAGAAAACCCAATTATTGGCTTCCTGGACCTCTCAGTACCACCATTGCCATCTTACCAGGTCTAAACAACAACCCTGTAGGTTCAGTGGAAATAAACCCACAGAGAGTCAGCTGCCTCTAAAGCTTCTCCCTCTTGCCTGCAAAGGACTCCCAAAACAGGGAAGGTTGTGTGAACCAGACCAATGTGTGAGCCAAGGAGCATGCACCAAACCAGAGGCCTGCAAAACATCCTGTTGTCTTGGACCCAGCAGCCCTATCCAGTCCAGCACGCAGTCTGCCAGATACCTCTTGCAAGCAGGACACTGGCATACTACTGGCTCTGAGATGCATGCAGCCTCTAGAGACAGAGGCAGCCCATACAGCCAGCAAAATGTGGGGCCTGTGTGTGGGGAAGCTCATGCAGTCTTGAGCTGCATAGCAGCAAGACAACAAACTATGCTGGATAGATTTTATTTTAAGGGAAAGAGCTGTTCCCTTAGAGGTCTTGAGCAATACAAGTGGAGACAGGGAGAGAGATCCAGAAAAACAGATTTCTGGGACTCGTACAACACTGTACGCAGCAACTGGGAGTGCCAACACTGCACCATTCCTTGGGCTGTATCTGGAACACCTGATTATGTTTATACATGCACTCTACGTGTGGCCACAGTGGCATTCTTCCCATTCACTCACCATTTGCTTTCTATAACCAGGGGAAAGTACAGCCTGAACTGTTTATTTTTGATGGTTTTTCATGCCAGCAACTGAAGAGGAGCATAGGCTGAGAATCCCAGAACAAGAGCAGAAGCTTTGCTTACATTTGAAAAGCCCTGTGTGTTCTAACAGATCGGAAAATGTGTTCCAACAGCAGCACGCCTTGTTAACAACAGCCTTCTAATTAGCAGGTGCATAAAATTAAAACTCCAACATGCTTCTAATTAAAGTCATGAGGCTGCTGCAGCACTGTCATAACAGCCCTCATTCAACGTCAAGCTCTTGGATAAGCAGGCAGGGAAGCCTTCAGAATGCGCAGAGTGCGTAACAGTTGTCTCCCAGATGTCAGCACGCTCAGGGAATTGGATGCCAGCAGCATCCACTGCTTGAAGGCTTACGTGCGTACAGGGCCCACCGCAAGCAGCTTCCACCATCTGTCACTCCAGAGTAAAGAGAGAGCACCCAGGAAGTCTGTGTTTTACAGAGAGTTCTCTCCACACACCTAATAGGGTTTTGGTAAGATTAAACCAGATTCCATTTTGTGCCAGTTGTTTCACCAAAAGAGTGTAAAATTTGTTGGACAGAGAAGAATCTGGTGGCCCAAGAAGTCTTTGCTTCTGTTAAAGACGTGACTTCTAGCGGATGTAGATGTGAAAGTGCAAGGAACAACATGAACAGCACAGGACTTTCAGCACTCCTCAGCTGCAGAACTGATCCAGACAAAATGGCCGTGCATGGAGGAGCCAATGAAAAATCTTGCATTACGATCGTGATAGCTTTCCTGCCTGCCTCTTTAGGGTGGTGGTGGAGAAAACCCAAGTTATGTGGATTCCTCCTCTCACCATCCCAGAGAACTCCCCGTCCAGAAGAAACATAAATATGGACAAGAAAATGGGGTGGGGTGGGGTGGGGACAGACTGTATGAAGGGGAACTCTTTGCAATCTAACACTCTATTAAAGTTAGTTTTAAAAGGAGAGCTGCAGAGATTGTTCTCCTGTAACTGCACTGACGAATCCCCCCAAATAGCAAACCACAGAGTTCTCCTGAAAACATTTTAAAATAGCCTCTGCCTGTTCCATCACCTAATTTTATCAATCATCTCCTCAACCCAAGAATACAGAGACTCTCCCAGAGACTAAGTGTGTTCTTCCCGTAGTGGAGCCTACACCTTCATACTGGATCAATGTGAACACAATTGGGGGGGGGGACTTTGTAACTTCAAATGGAGGAGCCAAACTTTATTACCACAGTTTTTATCACCGTTGTCACCACTCAGCTTACAGCCAGGATGCCCCTTCACTTTTCATCCACACATGCTTCCTCTAGCATCTTCAAGCAAAATGCAGAGGGGAGGACCCTTAACACCACTTTCTCTCCCCAGCGTGCTACTTTCCCACCTCCTTACAGCTGAGAGCTTCACTAAGGTCATGTGCTTATTTTTCAACAAAGGAGTATCTAGTGATAGTAGGAGTTTTAATAGCTATCAGCCCAGCCATCCAAGGGAAGCGCTATGTCCCCACAATGCATCTTGCAGTCTTTATGACTCACCTTCTTCTGAGCAGCTTCTTTCTTCCTCTTTTCGTCTTTCTTCTTTTTCCTTTCTTCCATCAACTGTTCTTCCTCCTCCTCTGGCAACAATTTCCTGAGAAGAATAAGACTGCAGGTAAGACCACATTCTGGACTGAAACAGCCACAGGTGGTATAAGCCATCACACTATTGCAAACACATCTAGCGGTATCTGGCTCTGGAAGCTAAGCAGGGTCACCTCTGGCTAGCTTTCAGACTGTGAGTCCAACAGGAATCTCTCCAAGACAAAACCTTGCCTGAAAGAAACCCTCAGAAGCAAGTACATTTGGCATTTGCAGTCTGACAATACAGGGGCTAGAGGAAGGAGTATCAGGGCTGATTTCTACAATCCCAATTGCATCCAGTTTCTGATGCTAAGGTGGATACAGAGGTTGTTTTTGATGTGCCATTAAAGGCATCACAATTCTATAGAGGTGGTAATTGTGCTCCCACATCAGAGGAATGTGGTAGGAAGCCACAGGATAAAGCAGGGAGGGGTAGGTAGCTGGACTTGGTTTCTAATTTATGCCGTGAGCCCCCTTGGGTCTTGTGGTAGCAGAAAAGTGGGAGGCAAAACAAAGGGCACTTCTCTTCCCTCCAATATGAATGCAAAAGAGGGTGGTGGTGCAGACCTTTAAGCAAGTGGAATACAAACCTAGAAACCCTGGTCCATTTTAGTATTTAGGATGGAATTAAGACCTCTTCCCAAGGTAGCCATGTGGTGAGGAAATGGTTGGTGCTGAAACGGCTGCAGGGTCACACGGCTGAGGACACTCCCAGCGCTGCACAGTTCCCCCCTCCACAGATCACCTTCCATAAATTGAGAGTAGGGGGATGATCTCAGAGGCTCTGGCCAAGTCCCTGAAAACAACAGAACTCTGGCCCAAAAATGGCAGGTGGCGCTGAAATCTGGAAACACAAGCACTTGACCACAGGACACTTTTGTCTGCCTTCACCCAGTCTCGTGCAAAGGGGAATGAAATGCCCACCATGCATGGGCAAAAGTAAGGATGGGCATACTGAAGTTGCCTGGTGGGGGGAAAATGAAACGGCTGTGCTTGAAAAAGCAGGCTAGAAATGTTCTCATTTGAGCAAAGAGGCACCCTTCGGACACTTAAAAAAGCTGCTTTAAACTCCACATTAACTAATAGGAACTGTGGATTCAGATAAGCCACCAACTGCAGGGGAGGCATTCAAATTATGTAACACCAATGTGAGTCCACTTTAAGAGGAACAATATTGGCAATGGTTTTTTGAAAACTTTTAAGTCATCTGTTTTTACTGCCACTGTCGGAGGGTGCCATTTCCCCCTTTAGCTGAAAAGAAGCAAAGCAAAGGTTCCGTCCAGGCAACATCGACCACTCCCATTGGCAGCTCTGCTTTGCCCGGGTTGTCTCTTATGTCCTCTGTTGGTGAGCAGGCTCCCTCCTCTGGCTCCCTCCCTCCCTGTAAAAGCCGGATGAAAGATCCAGGGTTGGTTCTTGGCTCTGGCTCTGGGAGGAAACAAGGAAAGAGAAGGGAAAGTTGCCTGCTGCCAGGAGGCACAACTGCTGGCCGGCTGCTCCTCTCACAGTGGGAAGCAACTGAGCTGTGTGCACCACCCAGTAGCTACACAGTGATGCTCATTCACAGCTGGCCAGGGTGCCCGGCTTGCTGCGCCAGGGAGACGCACCTGGACTGCTGTACGACTGCACGCCAGGCATCATCTGGGGCTCACATGGCACCAATTACTAACTCCCTGCACTGTGCCCTCCAGCTTCTGTCACTGGATGCCCTTTTAAACAGGAGCTGCAAAGTTGAGAGGCCGCCTATACATGCGCTCACTGTGTTCTGAGAAAAAGGCACAGAAGAGGCCACAAGGTGGCACCCAACTGAGGAAAGCTCTCCTTTAGGAGCCGGCTGACGATTGTTGCTTTATGAGGCTCTTCCGGCTGTAATGGGATTCCGCTGCCAGTTTTATTATCCTCCTCTTGACCCCCTTAAGCGCCACACGTCCTCAATTATCACATCTTGTTGCAACCAACCAACTAAACCAAAGTCTGAATGGAAAGCAGTCCCAGGAACAACAACAAAGAAGGCCGGGGAAAAAAGAGAGAAAATGCTCACATTCCCCTCACAGTTTGCTCCAGAGAAAACCTTTAAAGATGAGCAGAATGTAACAGAGTAGTTAATGAATCCGAGGATCGTAACACTTCACGGAGGACTGAAGTCCCTTGCTGCAACAGCTCTCTTGTTGCCAGTCCATTTCCAGGCCCAGTCCAACGTGCCAATTTTCCCCTTTAAAGCCCTATATGGCTCAGATCCAGGTTATCTGAAGGGCCTGTCTTCCCACATGAGCCTGCCCACATTCTGAGCAATTTTAGGGAGGCCTTTTGCTGTGCCCCCACCACTCTCACTAGTAAACTGACAGGAAAAGGGGAGACAGGACCGGCACTTTCCCTACTACCTTTCCAAAAGCAGGTACATTTTTCAAAAAACTATTATCTCAGCAGGCCTTAGACGACTGATTGCTCTAGGGGAAAGGGCCAGGTATAATGTGCTGGATTTTCTATTTGGTGATTTCCTTTTAATGGTTTGTGTATTTAACAGGTTTTGAGAGCTTAATTACATCTTTAAACTCTGTATGCTGTGAATTTTTAGCTGTGTTCAACTGTTCTAAGCCACACTGAGCCCTGAACTGGAAAAAAAGGCAGGATACTAATAGGCAGAAGCAGAAGAGAGAGAAGGGAATAATGATCATGATCTTGCTTCGAAAAATCTCTGTTAGCCTGTGCCAGTCAGTGTGTACGTCACAGCCAGGGCCCTTTCAGATTTAACAGTCCAAATCATAAAGGGCTGGTGTTATAAAGAAGGATTTTTGGAGCTCCTGGGAAGTCCTGCTGCTACACAGCCACTGGTGCTGAGGTTGGCTGGCACACGACCACACCCAGGGCTCCAAGCAGCCCAAATAACTGAACACACACACATACCCCATTCACACAATTTTGTTGCAGCTTGATAAATATCTGATTAAAGCTACGCAAGGAAGTAATTAGGCACTGAGGGCTGGCACTGCCTCACACACTGGTGAAGCTGTACAAGCTATATTTTACAACACCAGCCAGGGTCAGCCTGTAAATGCACACACTGCCATTGACTGAAGACTTTTCTGAAACACAAAGCCTGAATTTCTTTTGCTATCTATTTTTAACAAGTATAATATGAGGAGATAAGAGCCTCAGTCACCACTTGGCATCAACATTACTGAAAGGAGATATATAAAATACAAACATAAAAGCTAGCTAGCAACAGGGGCTTTGAATTGACATAGAGGAATTAATTTTCATATACACTGACAGGCAAAATTCTTTTTTTTTTAAAAGGGAAATTTGAATTTCAGTTTCATTTTGCTGGCTCATTCCTCTCTTCCCAAACAAGAATGCCCTGACCCAGGCATGGGCCCCATGCCCCTGCTGCCTGTTTCTGAGGACCCTGTCCCCCCAGCAAACACACAAACAATGCCCAAAAGAACAGCCACTGCTGGAAGCTACTAAGAGCAAAGATGCTCCAGGAACACCAAGTGAACTTCCTGTCATTTCTGGCTCTGACCAGCAAAAAAAATGGAAGCGGAACACTCTTCAGGTCATGGTGCAGGGCAGGGGGGAGAAGGCTGGCCTCTGGTCCAGATCCAACGCTGCTGCCCACTCCTGCCTGAGGAGAAGCTTGTCTCCAAAGGATTCCCCAAGAGAGATATTACAAGGCAGTGCATGCTCCTCCATCCAATTCCCTACTCATTTCACTAAGTGATGTATCAGTTCTTGCAGAGGAAGAAAGACAGGTGATGCTTGGGTGTGCTGGGTCACGGCACAATGTCCTGACCTTCTTTCACAGTCCAAGGCACCTCACTGCAGAGGAATGCAACTGTGTAATCCAACTGGACTGTTTCCTATCACAGAATTACCACCAAACTTAACACAGCTCCACTGTCAGCAGAAACACAAAACACTCCTCTTGGCCTTCAGGATATTCTACCAGCTAGCTAGCTCAAGCAGGCAGTCTGGGGAAATGTTATCCCTGCTGAGTGAATGGAATTACACAAGCAAGGAACAGCAGTTGCTAAACAGTCTTGGTCTTCTGCAGCGAAAAGTACAGGAAAATCTGGCTTCCCTCCCTGCATATCCCTTTCCATGCTGCCCACATACACTTTATAACACTGGCTCAGGCTCACCAGCAAACAAATGTATGTAAGAAGATCCCTTCAATCAGCACCAACAGAGAAAGAAACCATATATAAAAACTGTATAGAAGTATCTACTTCCACTGTATATAAATATCCACTTCAGTGCCAGAAGTATGGAACTTCCATGTTTTGAATGCAATAGCTCCTTGTATATAAAAAAAACTATCTATAAGTATCCAAGGAGCTGTTGCACCCAAAACATCCAAGTGTCAACTTGCAGGCCAGAATCTAAGACTTGACTCCCCTACCTTCACTTCTGAGAGCAAAGATTTACACTTACCACCTGAAATGCACTTTCTGGGCACAGATGCAAACACCACAAAAGGTTTCTGGGCAGGGCTTGGGAAGTTAGAAGTAACTCATAATTACTTCTTAGCATGTCTCTTCAAGCCACACATGGATGTTTACCATCTGGCAGCCATTCAGGCCTGCTTCTGCCACAGAAGGAAGGGGGGGTGCACAGGCAACACTGGCTTCAGCATTTACAGAAATGAACGGGATTTCTCAAATTGTGAGATGCAACCCCCATGGCTCTTGGCATGAGGTGCTGAAGTCCCAGAACTAAATCTTATTGCTAGTCCCAGCTGGTGCAGACCAACTGAAACAAAGGGATTTACCTACGGCCATTTCCGCACTAGCCTGTTATAGCGCGATGATTCCACTTTCAACATCCTCTGGAATCCTGGGGTTTGCAGTTTCGGGAGTGGCACCGCAAACCCCAGGATTCCAGAGGATGTTGAAAGTGGAATCATCGCGCTATAACAGGCTAGTGTGGAAATGGCCTACATGTTGTCTCCCCACTCAGCAACTGAGTCAATGAGTCTACTCTAGCTAGGACCAATCACTAGGATTCAAAATTAAGGTTTCTACTGTCTGAAAGGGGAGTCTGAGAGATCATCCACCCCTCGATGAATCTAACCATGCACTTATGCAATCAGATGCTCTCCAATCACATGCCCCACTGCCCTGTTGCAGAAGAAAGCAACGCAGTACTTTGGTCCTCAATGGGAAAGTCATGCAAGGCTGAGAATTCCACAATCCGCTTCACTCTGCATGTTGAAAGGAAGGGTCAAGGCAGACACATTTATACTTCTCCTGATGGCTGACATTTCCTTGCTTTGGAGGGTGCCTGTGTGTTTCTGCCACAAGATTTGCTAGGATTTACAGCCTGTTCTTAGTATCTCACTGTTTTACTATTCTTTTATGTTTTAAAACTGCAGCGGTGTCCTAGCTGCATGGGGTTCTGTATGAAGCAGATTACCTCAATCTGCATCAGTATGGCTTCAGGTCTGTTTATAGACAAAAACTGCTTTGTCTGCCTTCAGAAAGGATCTATGTTGAGATGTGGACGGTGTGAGCATGCGTGTTGGGGGAGACTTTTCCGTACTGGCTCTGCTGGACTTCCCAGCAGCTGTGGATACTAATGAACATGACTGTCCTTCTGAGGCTTCTTGCCAGGGTAGGGTGGGGTGGGGTTGGGGGTTTTATGGCTATGGCCCGCAGCGTCTCAGAAGATGCCAACAGGTCCCCTGTGTTATTTAGCATATATATGAAAACAGTGGGAGAGGTCTCTCAGAGTCTGGGTGCCCAGTTCCATTACTATGCTGACAACATCCACCTCTACCTTTGCTTTCCATTTAAATTTTGAGGATTCTGCTACAGATTAAACAGTCCTTAGCTAAGGCCAATGTTGGGCCAAGCAGGTCTTGGGGAACAAAGTGGTAACAAGAACACACTCTTGCAAAGGAATGAGGAAATCAGAAATAAATGGAAAAGCAGAAGCAAAATGTGGAAGGGTGTTCACTGTCCCCAAGACTGGTTCCTGAATATACGCCTCCTCTTTTGCTCACCTGTCCATAGGCAAAATGGTAATGGTCTACTATGCCGCATGACTTTTGGCATAATTTGGTGCTCCACACTGCAAGCAGTGCTATGCTTTAAATAGCACAGAAGCCTGCAGAAGTAATTTACACAGGTATTGCACCTCCTAAATTCTAAGCAGATACTCAAGTTCCTATTACCTGTGCAGCAATATGATCCTGCAATGTTACCTGGCTACTAGTAAGTAGTTGCTTCTCCTACTCCTCAGCACACACAGACAAGAAACAAATGTTTACTTCTCGAGCTGTGGCCTGTGTTCAGTTCAAGGCCAGCAGTGATTCACAGCCAATAAAAATCAACTTGGGTGTACAAGGATGGAAAAAAAAAAAAGGTCTAAACAAACCCTGCATTCATTTTTACTTTTCCACACTATTGGCAACACAGTTTAAATGTAGCAAGAGAAAATATGCTTGGAAGGATATTTAAAGGAGTGAAAGACATTGCTTCATAACAACCCTCTCTGCTCCATTACGTTTTATAGTGAAGTTCACATATTGAACCACATTTTAAAAAACACATCAAAAGACAACATCTGTGGTGATCGCGCAAAGTGTCAACTGTCTCAGGTCCTATCTCTACATCCCCCTGAAGCCGTCCCAGGAATTCAGAGTCTGTCTTACCTGCTTAGTTTTCTTTCTGCTTCTTTGGTAGCTTTAGCTTCCAACACTCTGAAACAAAAGAAGGACACGCGTATTCCTGTTAAGAAAGAAAGCACAACCAGTCATCTACTGAATGTGCAAATTGAGGTTCTGTCATCGTTGTGTGCCTTCAAGTCCTTTCTGACTTATGGAGACCCTGAGGGAGCCCCATCACAGAGTTTTCTGGGGCTGAGGGAATGTGAGGCACCCAAGGTCACCCCACTGGTTTTTATGCTGAGCAGGGAATCGAACCCTGGGCTTCAGGGTCATCATTCAGTGTCAAACCACTACATCGTGCTGGCTCAAATGGGAACATACAGCAACATAAAATGACTGTATTGAGTGAAAGTACCGCATGCTGCTCTCATGTACAAACAGGACTGCCAAGTGCTTTCAAAGAGTGAGCTTTTAATATAGCACCATACTGTTTTTAACTACTTTTTATATGTTTAACCCGTTTTAAATTGCTTTTAATGTTACTAGTGGTTTAACTGTACTTTAATGACCACCTTGCCTTGTGTTTTTATATACATTTTAAACTGCAAGCCATCTTCAATCCTCTTTCTGGGGGCGGAGGTGGGGAGGAAGGTGGGACAAAAAAGTTTGATGCAGACCATCGAGGACGTGTGTCCTCGTGCAAAAAGAGCGGCCCAATCACTCAGAATGAGCTCAAGCCTATTCCCGACACAGCAAACACACGTTACTCTCTTGCAACAAACCCTGTCAAGCAGCCTTGTGGTGCCAGAAACCCCTTTTTTTTAAAGTGGCAATTGCTTTGTCTGTCCATGAGATGCCGAAAGCGGAGGAGGTTTAAGTGACAGATAACCAAAGGCAAGCCAGTACCAGAAACAGGAGCCTCAGTGTTGGGGCACCACCCTGAAGACGCTGGACCTGGATCACATAGCGCCGGTGTGTATGGTGGGCAGGCAGAAAGCGCAGAACAGAAAATGAAGTTGCCGCTGCTTGATGGGATTGCACAAGAACATTCCTCCACGCTGGTGAGCACTTGTGGCAGACACTCTGCTCTATCTGACCCAGACATCACGCAGGCACAGCCAAGGCAGGAGGCGAGAGCTGCGGATGTGCTCCAGGAGGGCCACCCGTCCACATCCCGAGACGTGGGACTGGTGAAATCACAGAAGGGGACACCCTCCAGGCAGCAAGAGCGTGTATGACTGTGGCTGCAGCTTCCCACCTCCCGGCTCATCACAGAGGAGTTCTGGAAAACGGTCTAACCGTCGGCACGAGGCTGCCCGCGCCCTGGCACATACGAGGGTGCAGAGACACCTCTGTCCGTAACAGACGCGCTGCCTACGTGCACCTCCACTGCGGTGTGAGCAGAAACGGCACGTGTGTGCGTGTGTGTGTGCACCTGCACACCTTAGAAGCACCTGTTTGACAAGGCAGCCACAGCGAGGGGACAGAACCGCAAGGAAGAGGTGAGGCTGCAGCCCCCGGGCCTGGCGTGCCACCTGCCCCCCGTCTCGCCTCCCCACAGGACTCCTGGGAGGCGGTCCTCAGAAGCCCACACCCCTCCCCGAGAGGGCGCTGGACGCCCCCCCAGCCCGGCACGGGCAGTGGTCGGGGATCCTGGGCGTGGAAGTCCAAGAACTGGCGGCGGCGCAGCCCCGCAGGGAGAAAGGGGCACCGGGGGCTCCAGGGCGGCCCCCCAGGCTCCCTCCTCTTCGCTGGGGAACTTCCCTGCAAGCGCCCCGCTCCCCCCCGAGTCCCGTGGCTCAGCCTTCCCGCCGCAGGAGCAGGGCGGGGGGGCTGCCCCCCCAGACCTCACCCCGCCTGCCAGGGCGCCCGCGGCACTTGGCGCCCGGAGGCGCTGCCGAGGGGCTGACACTTCGGCGGCCCCGCGAACTACGCGCCCGCCGCCGGGGGAGGAGACCGGGCTCCGGAGGGGCGCCCCGCGCAGCCCCCGCGCCCCTCCCTCCCTCCCTCCCTCCCCCCCCGGGGCGCAAGGGCGACGGGGGGGGTCCGCCCCGCGCGGCCACGGAGGGCCCGCCTGCCCGGCTGCATTTCTCTCCCCCGAGGGCGGGAGAGGGGCGGCCTCGGCGAGCCCCCTGCACCGGCCCCGGCCCCGCTCACCGCATGGGCCTGGGGGGCCGCCGCCGAGGGCGGGGCGCCCTTGCCTTCAGTCCCGGCGCCCCGGGCCTGCCCGCCTCGCCGCCGCCGCCTCGCCCTTCCTCTTCTCCTCCTCCTCCCGCTGCCTCCGCGCCGGGCCCCGCCGCCGCCGCCGCCGCCTCTTCTCGCCCGCCCGCCGCCCAGCCGCCATTTCCAGCCTCCCTCACGGAGGAGGAGGAGGAGGAGGAGGAGGAGGAGGAGAGGCGCCCACAGCCGCCGACGCCGCCGCCAAGCCGCGGCCCCGCCCCTCCCGGAAGTGCCTCCCTCGCGAGAAGCACTTCCGGGCCGCCTGTTCCGCCCGCCCAGCCCCCCAATATGGCGCCGCGGGAGCGGAGCGCGGGGGAGGCAGGCGCTTCCAGGCCCCCGCCTCTCCCGCGACTCCCGGCCCCCAGCTTGGGAAAGTTACTTTTTCCCTACGGCTCCCAGACGTTCGCGGGGTTCTGGAAGTGGCCGCTCCTCCCTCCGCGGGGCGCCCCGAGACCCGAGGAGGCGGGAGCCGCGGGCCAGGAAAAGGAACGTTTCCAAAAGGCCCCCTTCAGAGTTCGCGGGGAGGGGCCTTCGGGAGAGGCCCGCGCCCCGGGGCTTCCCTGGGGCGAAAGGAAGGGCCGGGGGAGCTCCGGGGGGAGGGGGAGGGGAGGGGGAGGGGGAGGGGTGGGACAGGCCCCCTCCAGAAACGCTCAGGACTCCCCGCGGGCGGGTCCGGGGCAGCTGCGGAGACCCGGAGCGGCGGTCCAGGGCGGGAGCCGGTCCCGGCTCCCAGGAGGAGCGTCTCCCAGTAGCGGCCCCGGCCTTGGGGCCAGAAGCCCAGGGGGAAATCGGAAACAAAACCACCAGAACACGGAGGGATGGCGGAGGTCCGAGGCGGGAGGCGGCCCGGGCCCGGCGGGTAGACGCGTTGAGAGGGCTTCCTCGCGAGCAGGTGCGGAACTGTGCCGGGCCCGCGGGGGGCCGGGCTGCGGGCGCCCCAGAGGGTCCATAAAGGGCAGTCCTGGACTCGGCAGCTGTCGCTGAGCGAAGGTGATCCCCCGGGAAGGGCCGGAGTGCCGGCAGAGGAAGCGGGAGGGTCACCGGCGTGACTGCGGAAGTTTCCCCAACGTACCCATGTGGGAGGGGGGCGGTTTGCAGACGGAAGCTGGGAAGGCCCTGCGGGGACTGGGCGCCTCTACGAAAAAGCCGCAGCCGCCGATTCCTGGCCTGGAAGCCGCACGAGCATCCGCTGTGGGAAATAAGGTGGAAGAGCAGTGTGGGAAATGGGCGCCATCAAGCCACCCAGAGCTCCATCCTGTCCTAGAACGAGAGGCGACCAGCAGCTGCCCTGGGGGGCTGCAGCTCCCAGAATCCCCTCGCCAGCCCAGCCATAGGATTTTGGAAGATGCAATACAAAAAGGCAACCTCCCCCCCTGCTAAATCTGGGCCAAGAGGTGCCTGGCACGAGACAAGCGTCTCCTGCAAGTTTTCTCCCCGCATGGCCAGTACAATGAGGAGCCTGGCTGCTTTTAAGCTAACAGAGTTCCGAGGAGGGGTCGTTAAGGGAGGAAGGAAAACAGTCCTGCCCTCGTAGATTAAATTTACCCTTTAAAGAGCAACAGGGCCGGACCTTGTGGAACGAGGCCGAAAGGAGGCTGGGGAGACCGATGCTCATATGCTGGTCAGCGAGGGAGGTTAAAACATGCATCTCAGCACCAAGAAAAGGGAGGTCTCCAAACGGTGTGGGATTGTCCTTTCCCCCCGTCCTTAAGCACATCCTCATTAAAGCAATGTTTGCTTCTGTGGTGAGTAGTGGATGCTCTTGTATGGACAGTAGTATTACTTGCTAGTAGTTCAGCTTGGATTGGCCGCCTCCCTGTTTCCTTCTGGGGCAGCACACAATAAATCCTGTTACGCAGCTAAAACAGTCCAAGATTGGGAAGAGCTGATGCTAGGAGGAAGTGCTTTGGTAGCACCGTGGAGCACAGCTAGAAAGCAGTTAAGTCCTCACAAATACGTCTGGCTAAATTTTCTCTTGCCAGCTGCCTGTCCCTTCTGCAACACATCCCAGGAAGCCCTATATAAATAACACTATTGTTCTGTTTCAACAGTAATAGTCTTTGCTGTAAAGCGAGGACGTTAACCCAAGCTTCAGGGAGAGCTGTCGTGAAGCATCTTTGCGCTTTGACTTCCTGATTTTTATTGGAATACTCTCTGTGCGGCTGTGATGGATGCTCAGTGACATCACTAGTGGGATGCTCACATCTGCGATGGAACGGTGGCCTGTGTTATTTTATTGATATACATGGATTTAAGAGTGCCTTTGTGCTGCTTTGCGTCAGCATTTGGGGTTAAGGTTTGCTGGATAAATTTGATTTCCTGTAAAACACAAGAGATTTGCGGAGAATAGAAAGTGAAACCAGAATGAGGCCCCTAAGTGTGCCAAGAGTGGCGAGGTGGCTGACTGTGAGAGCTGAAAGAAACCTGGAAGCGGAAGGTGCGAGGAAGCTGTAGAAAGGGAAGCAGCCTTGAGGTTGAAGGAGGCACAAAGAAGAGAGGAGTCGGAGTGGAGATTGCTTTGAGCGAGAGCTTTGCCACCCTACCAAAAAGAGATCCATTTGTACAATTAAAAGTTCCGGGCCATGCTTAAAAGTTCCGGGCCGTGCTGGTGAAAACAGCCTCCCGAATAAAGACGTCTCCCCTGCAGGCAGCAGAAGAGCTCAGTGAGGAAGGAGGGTCCTCTTGCAAAGGACCGCAGACCCTCTTTTTGGCCAATCTCCCCCTCTCTGCAGGAGGCAGGGCTAGGCTGGTCCCTCATAGCATCACCAGGCCCACCTTCTGTGGCATGGCTTCCTCCTTCAGTTTTAGGTTTTGGCCCTGAAGTCTGGCCTGGCATCCCTAGCTGTGCTGGCACACTGAGCCTGGATGCTGACTACATGCTGTGCCTCAGTGTAACTGCAAAACAAGAACTCAAGACAGAAGGATTTCGGCCAAAAGAGCATTCCTCAGGCCAACTCCTGTTACAGGAACACGTTGCCACTACAGCTGCCTTCACCCTCGATTCCTACCCTCCATCTTTGGAGAGACTAAATAATCTGCTATCATCCCTGTTAGCTTGATTTATTTTTAATTAAGACTTTTACAGAACACAGAACGCGAATGCAAACACAAAAGGCATGCATAATTCATTGACGCAGAACAATTAAAGCACAAGCTGGCACCCTCAGACATTTCTTGTTTGCTTCACTTACCTCTCCCTTTACAGTCAAAGCTTTTGCAGAGTAAAAAAACAGCTTCTGACACCCTTAGGAGCAGAAAAGGAGAAAACAAACAGCGGAACGGAATGAATTTGCTCCTACTTTCATCTGGCTTCCGAAGAAGCAGGGAAGAGAAGAGTCCTGAAGAAAACACAACTGTTTTCTGAAGTTCGTTTGAGATGTAAATCAGCTGTACTGCAACTGGAGGTCTTCTTAACGCACAGTCGGAGGGGCAAAACTTTAAAGCGAGGCTTGTTTCCTCTGTGGTCCATTCAGAGAGTTTTAATCCCGACGGACCACAGGTGATTCATCACATTTGGCCCCCTTTGGGAGGCGGGGGCAAGAAGCAAGATTAGAGAGAAGAAAGGACTGGCTTTCACACAAACTTTGGGGTGCCAGGTGAAAGAAGGGAAGGGGTTCCTGTCCCTTTAAGGGGTGTACAGAAGAGGGAATTTCAGGTGCTGCCATCTCCTTGTCTACAAAAACCTTACAGAGACAGCATCCTTATCCCTTAGTTCACCTGGCAACCCTACGTGGACTACACTTCCCAAAGTCCACACTTGACTGCTTCTCCATAAGTCCTAGGATTCTTTATGATGCAGCCACGGCATTTAAACTGGTATCCAAATGCTGAAACTGTAGACTTGCCCCCTTTCTGAAAAATCTCTGCAAGCCAAGGAATCCTGGCAGGTTGGCTTAGAGCCGCCCATGGTGCAGCTGCTGGGGTGACAGCCTGCAGCAGGGCAGGATTATAGGCTATTAATCATGATAGGTGGTCTAAATGGAGCCTCCCTGGGCAGAGGCAGTTTACCTGCTAAAGAACCATGTAGCGTGGATAGCACCCTGGGTCTCAGTTGTTTTTCCTGCCCACTGCAGCTGATTGTCGTGTCTGTTTTGTTTCTGCCAGTCATCTCCTAGGAATTAGCAATCAGGATTTCTTTAATCTTTATCTGGGGTTTTCAAGACAGCAGTCTTACCCAGCTCCCTCTTGTCCCCCTGAGGACCAGGGAAAAGTGCCCAAGCCGGTCCCTGAGGTCTGGGATGAAATGCCAGCGTGCCTTTGGCCCAGGGGCTGGGTGGTTGCTCTTGGGCCCCATCCCCGTGCTCTCCGCTCCTGCCCATTCCTCCTGAGCGCACCCAGTTTTAAAAACAGCAGCACAGCAACACCACATAGGATGAAGGCTGCTTGGTATGTGTGTGTGTGGGGGGGGTTTCCACCTGGCCACCTGCCAGCTTGTAACAAGGAGAGAAAAGAAGAGGAATGCCAATGGCACTGTGCGTATGAGCGAGCGCTGGGAGAGGGAGAAAGGAGGCAGCGCATGCGCAGAAGGCAAATGTGCATTGCCATAGAGACCAAGACGGGCCCGACCAGGCCGAAGCATTGTGGGGGGGGCACCAGAAGAACTGCTGCAGAAACCTCCCCCTGGATGGACATAGCCCAGCCATCTCTGCGTGCTGACAATTGCTGTGAGGTTGGCACAGAGCCCCACGGGGTGTAGCTGCCTGGGGAAGGGCAGGCTTATGAGCCATTTACCACAATGGGAGGTTGAGGTGGAACCTCCCTGGGCAGAGGCAGTCTAGCCCTAAAAGCAGGAGCTGTGGAACGAGCCAAGGGGAAGGGAAGGCAGACGTTCGCTTCCTTTCTTGCTCATTCATCCATACGTCCCCCCCCCCTTGCCCGAGTACTGGGACGCAAAGTGGCTGACAAAATTTAAGACAAATAAAGATTAAAATGCACACAAAAACATCACTTTAAACATTCAAAGTTATTTTTAAATGCAGTAAAACTATTAACAAAAAAATTAGAGGAGACAACAGTCAGCATTTCTGACTTGCCAGCCCTGGAAAGAGGACACTGGGCAGAGGGGCGTTGGGCCAATCCCAGCCTCCAGCAGGACCCTTATTATGTCCACTGTCTGAACACAGAACAAAGAGCCCGCCTGTCAGGGATGGTTTTCCAGGTACTGGGCCAGAGCTCACAATGAACACAACTTTGCTTATCCCAGTGACACAGATGGGAAACCTACTTTGTCTTGGTTTAACTACTGCTAAAATATGCTGTGTCCTCTATCCTTGTTTGCAAAAGCAGAAAGAAATGCAGCAACAAGGAGCCAGGATGGACAGACAGATGGGAAAGAAAAAAAATCTTTCGAGATCTATCGGTGTCTCTTCTTTCGGATACCTAGTGGGAAGTGAAACTCCTTTTCTGACAAGGAAATAATAATAATAATAATGACACACCCACCACTCCCGTCCTTATTTGAGAAGCTGATGCCTCTTCACACATGAATCTTTTTTCCCACTAGCATGCACTCCTACCTTTCAATAATTCAGACCATCATGTTTTATTCACTCAGTTGTCCAATTCATTTACACACCGCTTCATGTTCTCTTTGTGTGCCCCCAGCCGCCAAGTTCTGCTTGAAAAAAGACCCTCTGGGTTAGTTCTGGCTGGGAAGCAAAGCACAGCTCTTCTTATGTTCTGTGAAATCAGGATGGAGAGGACTTGAGCATCTTTTTGCCTTCTGAAAACGGTGCGCTTGTAACCTTCCCCAGCCCCTGGGAGGCTCGGCCCAAAGGCCAATGGCTTCTGTGTGGATATGCATGTGCTCATCTCTCGAGAGGCACTGAGATACCTCTTACCCCTGCAAGTAGTTTGGAGTGGAACCCAAACATTTTGCGTGCATCCAGGATTTGGCAGATCATACCTCCAAACCTTCCATTTTTATCTCTCTGTATTTCTCTGTTTCTGAAACTACAGTCTTGATCTCTGAACCATGGGACTGTAGAGCTGGGCACTTCCTGGGACAATCAGTTCCACAACAGGCATGCTCTTTTCATCAGGATGTTCTTCATAAAGCATAATTAGAACCTCCCAGTGGGGGCTGCTTGCTCCACTCTCAGTGTGGCAGCGAATTCACCCATGGTTTTAACCCAGGCTTTGAAAGAGGTCTCCCACGCCTAAACAGATTAACCACCCCATAGGCAGGGGGGCTGCCAGCCTCCATTGACGATTTCCTTTCTTTCCAATTTGGAATCCATATATTTGGGCCTGACCCTCTGGAGCACCAGAGCACAAGCTCTCACTCTCTTAGGAGTGCCATTCATTACTAAGTTTCTAGCACTTGTCTCTCTGATTCAAACAAGTCTTTGAAAACCACACAGTTTTCAAATCCTGTTTGCAATTTGGGACGTCGTCAATTAAAGGTATGGAGAATTGCTCTCTGAATTGGGGCATTTCCCTGTGACCTCTGATGAGAAGAACAAAACACCAACCCACTTCGTTTAAAAAAAAAAGGGAAGATGCCTGTAGAAGAGCCATGAAAACTATTATCTATAGAGACCCATGCGGCAGCATCTTGGAGACAAACAGGTTTCCTGGCTGTGTGGACAAAGGGGGAGCTCGGTTGCTCCCTGGTGGCAGCTGAGAAACAAAACAGGCTGGGAATCCCTGGCAAAGCATCAGCCGAAGGGCACCCTCTGCTCCCCTCCTTGGGCACAGTTACACGTAGCAGGGGGACTTGTGTCAATGGCTAAGGATGGCCAGTGTCTTGGGCAGCTCCCTCCAGCAAAAAGAGAGAGAGAGAGAGAGAGAGTTGTGACCTTCCCTTTCTTTGCTAAGGCAAATTGCAATTTTTAAAAAATGTATTAAAGGCATAAGAAGACCTGGTTGGACATCGCGGGGGCAGTCTGTAGCACCTCACAGGCTGTCTTGAGGAAGGAAGGCAGAAAAGATCCCTACATGTGGACACTTGCTTCCTGCGTATTTCTATAAAACTAGCAAGGTGGAGCTGGGCAACCTGTTTCCCCCAAAATGACCAGAGTGGGTACATACATGCCTGTGTAAAATTGTGCACATTTTTAAAAAGTCTCGTCAAAGGAGGGATGATTCTGAGAAGGTAAGCAGTGCAATCAAATTGCTCCCGTGAATGCTAAAGGACTGGCTGACCCATCTTCCATCCAGTAATCAGAAATGCAATTAAGATTTGAGGACTCTTATTTGCACAGGTCTCCAAGATGTTGCTCAGCGTCTTCAACTGCAGAGTCACCCGTATCCCATCTTCACCTCTCAATTAGTTCAGCCACCTGGAGAGTAGCTTCTGTGCTGTTCACCGGCTATCTTGCAAAAGGCATCAGTTATGTTGGCGTTCTGGACAAATTGCATCTCGCTGCACGCTGGCAAACGCAGTATCCTGAGGCACTCATCTGCATTCTGGGCACACCAGCAACAGAAGCAGCAGCCAAGGGCTGGAAAGCGGCGTTTGCCCATCAGGGCAATGGAAAAGCGGCGGACGAAGGCAATCTCTTTTTCCGCAGGAAAAGCAACTGGGGAGGGGGAAAAAAAAATTCCTCTGGGGGGGGATGCGAAGAGAAAGTTTTGTCTCTCCCCTACTCGCCTGTTTACAGGCAGATTTCTTTCTGGTTTTATGGCTTCAAACCCCACAAAACCTCTTGAATCAGAGGCCACACTGAGCAAAAAGCAATGGGTGCACACCAACTGTCCCTGGTTTCCCAAAGTGCTAGTCCAAATGCCAAACCACAATGCCATGCTGGATCCTGAAGGCTTCCTCCCCTTAGACTGAGAATGTGACTCATCTAAGGTCACTCTGTGGGTGTCCACGGCCAAGTGGGCATTTGAACCCTGGCTTGCCAGAGCCCAAGGCTCAATCCACTATGCTGTGCTGGCTCTCCTGGGCTTTTATTGGCAAGGTTTGTTCAGAAGAGGTTGCCACCATTGCCTTCCTTAGAGGCTGAGAGTGTGTGACTTGCCCTCGAGGCCATCCAGCAGGCCTCAGGGCTGAGTGGGATCTGAACCCTGGTCTTCTAGACTCAAAGCAGTGCCGTATGCTGGCTTCAGGCCCACAGGCATCTCCCCAAAGTGAAGGGAGAATTAGGAAATCCATTGGCAACTAAGGCCCCAAACCAGCACCTCAAGGGTCAGGCGGCTGTTGCTTCCTTTGAGGCAAAACACCCCCAGCATTTGGAGCATAATACAGAGTTCTTTTTTTATTTTAAAAAGCCACTCACATATTGCAGAAAAGAATGAAAGCTCAGCCTGTGAAGTTTTTCGACTTGTTCCTACTAGAACGGAGCCAACATGGTGCTGTGGTCTGAGCACTGACGAGTCAAATCCCCACTCAGCTGTGGAAACCCACTGGGTGATCTTGGGCAGATCACGCTCTCTCAGCCTCACAGGAACGCAAAGGTGGCAAAACTCCTTTGAAGAAACCTGGCCAAGCAAACCCCATGTGCGAGGTTGCCTTAGGATCACCATAATTGGAAAATGACTTGAAGGCACAGAACAAATCTATTTCTGTGACTCGAGGCCTTTGAAAAGGGGAAAGGACCCTAGGAGAAAATGTTCAATGAAGTCACAGGCCGGAAAGCACTGGAATCACTAACACTGTGTAGAAGAGGCAGGCTGGATGGGAGAGGTTGTGCGTTGGGGTGCGTGCGTGCAACACCATGTCTTCCTCCACTGCTGTTATTACTATAGTTGGCACAGATCACCATCCCTAGAGCCACAGGATGTACAATCAGAAGAGAATCCAAAAGTCACCCAGTCTGTCCCTTTGTCCATGCCTGAAGCTGACAGAATCCCACAGAGAAAGCTTTTGGCCAGGGTGACTCAATGCCACTTGAGATGGTGGAGGAAGCCTGTGATTTAGGGTAGCGCATCCCAGATTCTGTCCTGCTTCTTTATCACCTACTTTACAGATTCATGTGAATAGGAAAGCTGTGAGTCGGACAGAACTCTGCCAGCGCACCCTAAGGACACGAGGAATGCATGATTTACGGCAGTCTGAAGCTGACTGTGGGGGACACAGAGCCAGTCCCGTTTTTCATTCTGCTACAGTTGGTGCAGCTGACCATAGCTGCAAGTTCCTGCAGGCACAGAAAGCTTTGGGCAAGATGGGAGAATTCAGGGCTACTTGGAGAACTCCCCTGGGTCCATTCGGGTATAAATTTGTGGTGGCATGAAGGTGATAGGCTTCCATTTCCTTGACTGAAATGGTTATCTACGTTTACATGCATCAGTGCCCACTGTGCCAATAACAGTGTTTTGACAGAATTATCCCTTTGAAGGGGCCAGTCTCTTCCTTATAGAAGAAATACGCACTACAGGCTAGCCTTAAGAGGCAGAGAAATAGCAGTGTTGGGTCCTTAAGCAACTTGGCAGAGAACCTCGGCCATTTTGAGAGTGTTTTTCTTTCTGGTAAGTTAAGCATTTAAGTTGAGACCCAGTGGATGAATGGTTCTAGACCAGCTGGGACCCAAAATGGGATTTACAGTCTCAGGAGTGAGGTGGCTCTCACAATTGTAATGCCCCAGGGGATGGTCAAGTTGCCCCTATCTTCTCCGCTTCACGGATTAAGAACCACAGCAGGGAATCACAACCCCTGGGGTAAAGACCAGGTTTTCAAGTGCTCACAGGACAGTGAAAACGCCACAAATGTGCTTAAGTGTGTGATTTATGTCTGTCCTTTGTGAAACCCAGACCCCCAACCAGCCTCTCCAGCAGCCTCCTTTTCAATGCATTTAAGCGCATATTTCAGTTTAAAATGGAATACAGTTGGCCCTCCACATCTGCTAGGGTTAGGGGCCCAGAACCCTTGCAAAAGTGGAAAAATTGCAAATATCAACGTGTGTGTATGTGTGTCCATGGGCAGGGGGCCAAGGCACGGTGGGGAGGGCAGGCATCCAGGATCCAAACCAGGGAAGCGAGAGAGAAAAGAGAGGGGTTGGCCTGGTGGTTCTACACCTCCTCTCCCATGCCCACCTCCTTCGTTGGGCATATGGGGGGGCATCAGGAGAGAGTTTGTGGTGCTGAGAAACTGGCAGCAGTGGCTGGTGGAAGAGGACAACCAGAGGCCAGTTTTTAAAGGGTTGTGTGGCCTCTTCAGAGCTGCTGAGAGGAAAGGTTCCCCCGGGGAAAAAGAAGTGCCTGAGTTGGGGGGGGGCAGGGGCTGGAGAAACTCACAAATAATCAAATCTGTGCAAGTCAAACCCGCAAATGCAGAGGGTCACCTGTATGTCCTGTCCATGGTTTGGATCAGATCAATACTTCTTGATAAATGAGTGGGAGGCTATTTCCCATGGCGTGCTCTCAGAACTGCCAACATCTACTTCTTCTGTTAAATCTGATGCTGTAAATCTACCACATGGATTAAGATTTAATGAAATTTTCTTTTATTGTAATCCAAAAGTAACAGAACAGGGCTGAAATGATTATTTTTCTGCAAGTCCTCCAGCTGATATTTTAAGCCATATCAGCCCTTTTTATTTTACTTTTCCTGACAGGCAATTTTTAAAAAAATTACGTGTGAATTTTTTTCACAGTACAGTAAACTCCACCCAAACTAATTTTAACGGTGGTTAAAAATAAGATGCCCCCAAATAAAAATAAAAATAAAATTAAAAACCCTCCAGCCTCTCTTCCCTCCCACTCTCCCTCCCCCCTCCCTCTGCCCCCATTACATGGTCACAACTCACAAGTCTGTACAAAATGTTCACTTTATAAAGCTCTGATGTAAAAATCAAATCAAGCAGCAATTGCGTAAGTGCAGCACAGGGCCAGTCGCGGCCTCCTGTACAAGGCTCTCTTGTTGGTTTACGCTACAGCAAAATTTCATACAGGCGCCTCTTCCAGTCAAGTCCGCCCGCCTCCTCCCCGCCACTGCCGTGCTAGACAGGGAGGGGCTTGGCTTTTTGGTCGTCCTTCTCCTTGTCCTTGCTCTTCTTTGACTTCTTCTTCTTGTGTTTATGCTTCTGGCTTTTCTCTGCGTCGGACTCCGTGCCGGCATGTCTCTTGTGCTTCTTGTGCTTCTTATGCTTCTTGTGTTTCTTCTTTTCCTTCTTCTTCCGCTTCTTCTTGCTGTCCTCGCTGTCAGCAGAGCTGGCGCTGCTGCTCCGGCCGGGGCTCTCGGACGGGCTCCGGCTCGGGCTGCTTTGATTCTGGCTCCCCTCTGCTTTGGGAGCCAAGGCTACTCCCGTCGGCCCGGTCGTGGCGGTGGCGGCCTCTTTTGGCGGATCGGTGGCGCTGCCCTTTCCCTCTTGGGTGCTTCGTCCTGGGGAGTCCTCCGCTTTGGCTGCTGAGACATTACTATCACTGTCGCTTTCGTTGTAGTCGGGGACAAAGGCGGCCTCATCTGTTTCTCTCGTCAGGTCAGAAGAGAGCCGGGATGAGTGGCTCGGCTGAGGCTTTGGCTTGGCGGCACTCTTCTCGTTCTGAGCGGGTGCTCCCGATTCCCGCGCCTCTGGTGAACACCGCGGCCGGTGCGAGGGCTTGTTCCCACTGGCCACTCTCTCCTTAGTGCTCCACCGCTCGGACGACAGCGGGCGCTTCTCTCTTTCTTTGCCTGAGCCCCTCTCCTGGGACTTATGCTGCTCTGCCGACCGCCTGGAGTCGTGGGCAGCTTTGTGATCATTCTGCCTCCGCTCCCTCGGCGGGCTGTAACTGCTTCGCCTCAGGTCCCAGGTGTCCCTTTTCAGCTGTTCTGTCCGTTCGTCCCTGGCTTTATTCTTCAGTCCAGAGGTGAAGAATTCTCGGGTACGAGAAGGAGAGGCTTTTTTCCGTGCGAGGTCGCTCCTGTCTTCTCTCCTCTTAGAACCCGAATAGTCCCTGCTGCTGTCGTAGTCGTACTTCTTGTCCCGATTAGGAGTGAAGTCCTTAGCAGAGGAGGAGTGGGCAGAGTCGTGTTTCTCTGGAGCTCTGCTCTCTCTGGAAGAGTGGGACGAGGAGGAGGCCCTGAGGTTTCCTGGCTCAGCACTGTGTTCAGGGCGCTCCTTCTCCGGTTGGAGCCCGCTCTTCCTTTTCTCAGAAGAGTCTCTGTCAGGGGCAGAGTGATCCCTGTCTTTGGCTTTCCCTTTCTCGTTTGATGACGTGTTTTTGGAGCTTTTGAAGTCTGGCTGTGAACTGTCACGCCCAGTTTCCTTTGTAGTTCTCTGGGTTTTTTCCAAAGGCTCAAGATCCTTCTCATTTTGCTTGAGGGGGTTGGATGGCTTTATGCTGACGTTCTTGATGACGCTGGTAGGCTTCCCAACAGCTGAAGGAATCTGGGCAGATTTAGTGTCCTCCTCTTCCTCCTCCTCCTCCGAATCAAAATCATCTTTGTCCCACTTAGACTGAGGAACCTGAATCATGATGATCACGTCTTCAGCAGGGGCAGTTATGTCATTGTTGTACTCTTCCATGGTCTTGATGACCGTTCGCTTAGTGTCCAACTTATCTTCAGACTTCCTCACGGGGCTCCCGCCAGCAGAACTTGTACTAAGGAAGGAAATAACCAAACACAGCCTGGGTTATGAGAGATATTAATGTGGCACAATTCAGTTCCAAGTCTGGATTGTGGGAATATGTTTTGGCAAAGGTAAAAGGCCCAAAACAGGCCTTGCATGTGAAACTGCCATGACAGTAGTTACACAGCTGGGAGCTACCTTCCTCATGAAAACAGATGTATGGATTTTGTCACTAGAAGGAAAAACTCCTAGCCCTAATTCCTCTCAGAGACGAAGGCTCAGAAGGGCTGGCCCTAGCCCATACACCGTCTAACTCTTCTCAAGGGTTTTTCATTTAGATCTAGACTGGGGAATATGCCTTGATAAATGAAACAGAAATAGGCTAAAACTGCATCTGTACAGTGCCAAGAGATCACTAACCCTTAGGAGTAAGTCTGGGGTACCCACCAATAGTCACAGACCAACCCAGGAGGTTCACCTTAAAGTCTGTGGCACAAGCAGCTAGTAGGCAAGTGAGGCCTTCAGAGCAAAGAAATCAACCTTTACTCCAAACAGTGTGGAGGCTGGAGTTAAAAACAAAAGGCCACAGCCCAACCTGGGTTCTTTGAGGGAACTCTGATGAGTATTAGAAAAAGTTCCCATGCCTAATGATCCAGCCCAGCTGGTGCTGGCAGCTATTGTTCTGCTCCTTGGCTGACTTAACACAGGCCAGACGTGAATCTTACTACAAGAGACACGTTGATGAGTTCAACCCGAGATGGACACAAATCTAAACTGATTTTTCATTATTAGCCAGAAGATACCTGGTATAATCAACCAGCGTTGAACCGGATCCGTCTGCTGCTGCCATTTTTCTCCTCATCTTTCCTTTCGTCTTCTCTGGCTTCGCTTTGCTGCTGGTTATTTCAGGTTTTTCAGCTGAAACATCTTTAGCAGGAGGGACGTTTTCAGTACTGGCGATCTTTTTGCCTGTTTCTCTGTTCAGCTTAATCTTTTTTGCTGGAACAACTGGCAAAACCGTTTTGTCCTTTTCAGGGGTCCTCTCCCCCTTTCGCCTTCTGGGGGTTCAGTCTTCCCCTTTGACAAAGGTTTCAGGTCTGCACCTTCTTGTTTGGCAGCCTTTAGTGATGTGGTGTCGAGATCCTTATCTTCTTTTTCCTCAACTTTCCTTTTCCTTTTCTCTGGTTTTGCATCCACAGGTTTGCTTTTGTCCAAGGGTTTCTTGGCCTTTTCCTCTTTGCCCACCTGCTTCTCCTGCTTGACCTCCTTTGGGTGCTCCTTCTTGCCCTTCTCCTCCTTGGCTGACCTGGCGTCTGGATGTTCTTTCGGGCCGCGGGGATGGGCTTTACGTGGGGTGCCGAATGGCTTCTCGTCTTTCTGAGAAGACACCTTTGCGCCTTCAGCCTTTGGCACCTCCTCCTTCACTTTCTTGGCGGGAGGGTCAGGCCGTGGGGATTTTTCGCGGTCTGCCTCAGCCTTCTCTTGAGGTGCTTTGGGAGGCTTCCCCTGGACCTCTTTCTTGCTGGCAGCGGTGACAGAAGCAGCAGCAGGAGCAGCACCATCTGTTTTCCGCTTCACCTTTTCGGTTTTTGCTTTTGGCTTCTCTTTCCGCTCCTTGTCAGAAATGGGTTTAAAGGCAACTGAATCGGCTTCCATTGGCTCATCCCGGACAGGTGTAGCATCGTCTCTGCTTGGAAGCACAAAGAGAGGGTCAGGCTTGCTGTCCTCCACTGGGGCAGGATCTCTTGCCTTCCGGGAGCCTTCTAACGGGTCAGTGCCGGGGAAGCCTTTCCCCCCTCTTCCCCTTCCTTCTCTTCCGGTGCTTCTTGTGTTTATTTCCTTTGGCATCTCCTGGGGGGTTCTCAACTTCCTTCTCTTTCAGCTTTGCCATGTCTTTCAAACTGTGGCCTTCTCTGACGGTCAACTTTTCAGAGTAGCCGCCACCTATGTTTCGACTGCGATGGCCCAGGGCGCCAGGATAATCGTCTCTGCGACCCCGAATGTATGGTGAATTCTCTCGCCGTGGTCCAGAAAGGCCAAATCTCTCTGGGGAGAAGTTCTCTCTGTTCAGCAGAGGCCTGGGCTGGGCCCCTGGCAGAAAGCCCTTGTAGTATTTCTCCCATTCTCGGTAACGTATTTCCCAGTTGTGGAATCTCTCCTTCTCGTAGGGGTCCCTCACGTCCACAGCTCTGCCATAGTAGGCTTTCATGTCATAAAGAGGCATTTCGCGGTATCGACCAAAGAACTCCCGTTCCCCTTCGGCCTGAGGAACAGGGTGCTTGTTGGGTGACTGGGCTCTGTAAACTGGCGACCTTGACCGAGAATGATACCTTCTGTAGGGTGGCGACCTTGACCTTGACCGATGATAGCCATGTGATCTCGACCTGGAGCGGTAATTCCGGCTCTTTGCCCGGCCTCTCCGGGGGTAGGGTGGGGAGCGTGAGTAGGAGCGAGAGTGTGAACGGCTGAACGACCGAGAGTACGACCGGGAGCGAGATGAGCCAGATCGGGATTTTGAGTACGTGTAGGAGCTTCTTGAATACGATGATGCGCTATAGGGCGACTTGGACCTTAGGAACAAAAAGAAGGAGAATGTGCTATGTTGAATTGCAGCCTCTCTGGTTTTCTTCAAAGGACAAAGCATAACAGACAAACACTCACTTGCTGCCACAAGAAACTGTGCTTCAAGCCACGGCGGACGGCCAGAAGGACACAATACACACAGAGTGCAGAGACAGGTAACTTAGGATCTGCTCAAACTCAGGGGGGGCTTTCAGCTTTGAAAAAAGAAGCAGGAAGAACAGCTCCCCTCTCTTGTTCAAATACCATTTCACAAACTGCTTCTGGAATTCCAGGAGTGTCAGCAACGATTCACCAAATAACTACAAAAGCTTCTGTTTGGAAGAAAATGCATGAAGTCCTATGTGACTAGCTCCATGTTATCTAACAGTTCTTTGGACTCTGCCAGAAATGTATTATTGTTCTGTGCTTTCAGGTCATTTCTGACTCATGGTGACCCTAATGTGAGGTTTGTTGAAAGGGGGTTTGCCTGTGCCTACCTCTGAGGCTCAGAGAAAGGGACCTGCCTAGGGTCTCCGACTGTGTTTTCAAGGCTAAGCAGGATTCAAACCCTGGTCTCCCAGTGTGTTAGTGCTACACTTAAATTGCTACACCACGCTGGCCACACATTGGGTTCTATTTTAGAAATGTACAGTATGTTTGTAGAAAGCAAAATATTTACTGAAGTTTCATAATTAATTTATTTCCCAAGGCAATGCTACTTCTTTTTTAAAACAATGTTTTCTTTAAAATATTTTGCCAAATGAATTAAGCTGGTATCACTCCTCAGAATGATAGGGGAAAAACCCACAAGATTTTATCTTGCTGGCTGGAATCTGTACCAAGACAGAACGATAAGCCAACTTCTGCAAATTCATACCCTGCATTAGTCCAGTGAATCACACAACCTAAATGAATGTACAAAATCCTGCTACACCAAGTTAAGCCCCTGGCACATGTAACATCTGTACCAAGGAATAAGCAACACCCAGAGGTGTGGCTGTGTGCCTTACATCTCCTATTGCCTCTCGCTACATTTTGGGGCTAATTATTTTATCCGCCATCACCAAGACAGTGTGTGTGTGTGTGTGTGTGTGTGTGTACACGCACTTTCAGCCATTTTGCTGTGTTTTGGAGCTTTTCTGCACCTGCTGATACCTGTTCCAGGCTTTGACTGGCCTTATTCTAAACAAGAAGTGATTGCAGAGTGGTTCTTCTTTGGGTAAAGTTTGTTCTGGTGAACCGCACCCCACAAAAAGCTCCCTCCCCAACACAGCAAAATGACAAAAAGTAGAATCCTCCTGGGACTTTAGAGGACGGTACTAGTCATGTTTGGGGCAAAACAATTTTTGACCTCCTCACATTACAGGGAGTGGTTGGAAAGATCCCTGGGGTCCTCACAAAAATTGACTTGGGGCCTGGTGTGGCCCATAGGCAGCACACTCACCATCTATGATCTATATGGAGTGGCAGCTGTGCCATTCCTACTACTCTACCACCCGAAAGCACTAGAAGCAAAAAAACCATTCCACATGGCAGTGACTGAGCCAGGGACCTTCCAGAGGCAAAATGTGAGGTTCCCTCCTTTGCCTGATTCAACACACAGACGCAATAAAAGGAATTACCGGGAATAAGAACGCCTGCGTTCTTTCTGGATTTTCTTATATTCCATTAGTTCTTTAGCAAAATCATTTGTAAACTCATCGAGCTTTGACTTTTTCTTTTCCCTGTTAAAATAAGGAAATCACGGTGAGGTGAAGCAGCCGGGTGCTGCCGAAGGAGGCATTCCCGAGAACAACACCAAGGTGAAAAAAAGACACTGCATGCAAGTGAAAATAATAAAAAAATGCAACTAAAAAGCCAAACAAACAGCACAGGTTTCCAAGGGACGCTTCACAGGACTGTGTTAGAATTACAGCTTTGTAGGGTTATTTTTTAGTGGTCGTGAAAACCAACACTTGAAACCTCATGTTATGTGTCATTTTGGCTTACAAGCACGCATGTTTTCTAGTGTTGCTGCAATGCAAAACTCAACGAAAAAGGAGAAGAATGAAACATAACGGAACTTTGTTCAGAGCCACATACTTACTCCTCTTTAAGTCTCCGCTGCTCCCTGTAAAACTCCTCCCTAGATAAAGGAGGCGCCTGTGTCGTTGGGATGGCATTTGAGTGAGCCGTTGGTACGGGAGCTGGCACCCAGGGTGTTGATATGTTTGCTGGAGCCGGGGGGTATCCCGGAGGTGGGACTGTGTATCCAGCGGGTGGAGGCTGACCCGGTGGAAACTGAGGCGGGAACTGGGGGGAGGCACCCCTGGTGGAAGAGGCAGTGCATGGGGAGGAGGAGGAGGAGGGTACAAGGGAGGTGGAGGCACGGGTACAAAGACTGGTGTTGAGGCTGGCAGTGTTGGGGCCTGAGTCCTTTGTGTGCGGTCACTATGCGGGCGTCCTCGGTTTGTACTTCTAAAGAGACCCAAAAACATGTTGTCACTGAGTGTTATGCTCGCGGCCCCCCCAGTTCGCAAGAGAGGAATGCGAAATGGACAGCACCCCTCGGCACAATGGCCCATCCTGCCTCACAGCCTATCCTGCTGTTGCTCTGCTTTCTTCCCCTCTACTTCTGCTCCACCACTTGGCAAACGCTCCCAAGAAAGGCATCCCAAGAGCCCCAAGCCCAAGCCAGGGACAGTCATGCTCAGTGCTTGCCACAGTTTTCCTCTTCCACACAGTTAGCAAACACACACTAATCTTCTGCGTCTTTAAATGGCTTCCACGGAGTATTCCCGTGCACTTAATGATCCTGCTTTACACTGCAGATACATTTCTGAGGCACTGCCTTCTGAGATTTTAAAGCAACCGGTAACTCAGCTGACCTCCTGGTAAAACCAGGCTGGTGAGACCTGCCATTAACTTTACTATCTTTTCCCACAGATGATAACTCAAAAAACCTGAACCTGTTTCCAAAAAAAATTAATATTCTTCAGCAAATGAAACAGGGCAACTTTGCCCACAGACAGTTTTAATGTGCTACCACAACACATTTCACTCAAGTCCTTTCAGCAGCAGTTGATGGCTCCTTAAAAACAAACTCACCCCGCAAATCCCAGGAAGACTCTCTATGCATATGCACACAGTGGCTTAATAAGCTGATCACATTCTAAACTCGCTAGGTAAGAACAGGAAAAACACATTTTAGTGTTATACTTACGGCTCCCAGCCTGACCTACTGCCTGCAGATCGAACAGGGTTGGTTCTCAAGGGCTGACCTACATGGAAAGAAAAGGAAAGGTTGCTTTTAACAGAGACCCAGGTGGAACTGCATACCTGAGGCAGGAACAAAGGGATATGACTTACCCATGGAGGGTATGGAATGCCCATGAGCGCCCAGCTGTCCTGGCAAGGCAGGCTGCCCAAGCACCGGGACCTGGTAGCCCTTCAAAGAGGAAACAGAAAAGAATTAGATGCTGCTGCAGCAGCTAGGATACATAAGGGAGTTCTGCTCTGAAACAGGGCTTACCTTCTCCTCTATCACAGTATTAATTGACAGTGAGGACAGTGGTTTCGAGTGATCGGAGGCAGTCACGATAGCAGCTGCTGGTCCAACACCATCGCCCTCACTGCAGTGAAGTAAGGCAAACAGCCAGATTAGGTATGATTAAGGAACAGGAATGGGCACCAGAAAGCCAGCCCACAGTTCTTAGACATGTTTTATTCTGAAAAAGTATCAGGGCAAGTAGAGCCGTCACTTGTAGCTCATACTGGGAGGCATGGTCTTTCCGGCAGGATAGGGCCAAGCTGTATAGGGCCTTACAGGTCATAACCAGTACTCTGAATTGTGCCCAAAAGCCAACCACTAGTCAGTGAAGGTATTCTGATGGGAGAATGCTACCCCTCCTGTAGCTATTCTATGCTAGGACAATGGAATCAGAGAGAATAAGAACAAAAGGAAGAAAGGCCAAAGTCCACACAGATGCTCTAGCAATCTCTGCACCACAAACTGACTTACCGGAAAGGGCCTTCTGGTTTGTCGGTGTGAACTGCCATGGATATCGACGCAGGGACTTCGCTAGAGGAGGTGGCCACAGACTGGCTCACTGGCAACGTGGTCGCTGCAGAGGCCGACTGGCCCGGAGGCAACGACAAGGTGAGTGATGCAGCTGGGTGGACAGGGCCAGAAGTGGTTGGAACAATGAGGGGGTCCTGCTGCCTGGGACCGGTGGGCCTGGGTGCGGAAGGCATGCTCCGCTGGACTGCAGGTCTCGATGGCTGGGCCTGCTTCCGCAGCCTTTTCGTGTAGCCGGTTTCATTTTTGAAGTTATTTACAGCCTAGAGAGAAGACATTGTCACGGAAAAGAAGTCACTCAACAAAGCAAAATGTCCACTGACAGCATCAACACAGCTGAGCCTCAGTAACCCAGCTCTGTTAACTTGCACAGGGCCTGATAAGATTAATAAATGTACTGAAACCTGAAGATCATTTTGGTCTCACCACAAACTGCAGAGAGGACACAGAGAGACCAAAACAGCCTTTAGTACGCTTCCTCCAAGCTTTTCAAAAGGACTTCTCCCACCAGGGCAAATACACTGATTCAGCAAGTGCACAGAAGAAAGATGTGTTCATTCACATGCATACGTAAGTCAATACAGATTGATGTTAAGTTACCTGACGTAAAAATTTGTTGGCAATTAAAGCATCGGGAGAAACATCTGTCTGATGACAGGTTGGGCAGGTGTGTTCCTCTGATTCTAGCAGTGAAGTTCTGATACCTGTGAACAGTATTAAAACACTGTGTAAAACATGTATGGTGTGTAGTGGGGAGGTTGGTATGCATGTACTAACACTCAGCTACTACGATCCCTTGAACCAGCCAACACCCAAAGGAATACACGTACATGAATGACATAACTCAAAAGGCCTTGCCGTCCAGCTGATCACCAATGAGATCTATTGTCAAGGGTAGAATCTACCCATCCATTTTGTAAGTGCCCAGTTTCCTAATGTAGTTTCCTCGTGGCCCCTGAGAACCTGCTGCTGAAGCTTCAGGAGCCTTCATCCTCCAGAGAGGGGGCCAGACATGGTGATCCCTGGGAACAAAAGTCTTCTTTTCCCTCCACTTCTGTCCTAAAACACTAGCATGAGACAACTTTTAAAGAAGGCCCTCCTTTGTAAAGCACTACTGGTCACAACCTTAGTAGACCAAGAAAGGCAAGATCTCCAGCTTACGGAGAATCAGAACCTCAGTGTAAATCAGGGGTGGGAGTCATGGAGTCTGCCAGATGTTGTCAACTGCAACTCTCGGCACTCCTAACCATTGGTCTGCACTGGCTAGTAGGGCTGATGCGATTCTCCAATTTAATAACATCTGGAGGACTGCTCAGTTCTCACCCTGTTATCGCAACTCAAAATACCAACGAATATAAGAGTTGGTGTGTGTCAAAGACCATCACAGTAACCATCCCAAAAACGGTTAATGAAGCTGCTTGACTTGATGGAAATGGTTAAATTAACCATTTTAATTAAGGAAGGATCATTATGTAAGTTTAAGAAAGATTTGGATAAGCTGATTGCGTATCTAAGTGTTTACTGGGGGAGATAGTCAACTTTTGGTTTTGAAGACTAATTAGCAGAAGTGTATGCTAGCGTTATAAGGCAGAACAATTGTATTTTGTATGTTATCATATAACCAATAGCTGGGGAGTTGGAAACCATTTGTATATTTTCTAGCCCCTTTTCAGGTTAGGTCAGCGTTGTTTAGTTTAGTTTTTTAGTTAATAGTTTAGAGTTTCGTTTATTGTCTGTGTTTTGCTCTTCTTTATATGTTGCTTTATATATTCAAAGTATGTATTTTAATAAAAAATTATTCAAATGATGGAACTCACATTCATCACAGTAGCTGTTTCCGCAGCAGGGAATGACGACAGCATCTGTCATGATGTCTTTGCAGATCAGACACAAGAGCTCATCCGGTATAGGGTCATCTTCTTCTGAGGAAGAGGACGGCTCCTCTGGCAGAAAGGGGGGCTTCTCTTTTTCCCGATAGCATAAGCCTCACTGAAAGAAAAGGATTTCACTGAACTTTTGCTTCTGAAAGGTGGAATGACATAGTGACATTAAACGTACATCCCATTTATTCAGTGGAAAAAGTTTATGGTGTGAAGAGTTGGCTTTCCAGTCCTGACTACAGTTGTTGTTGCTTCCTGTCAAGTTGGCTTTGACTTATGGGGACCCTCTGGATGAAAGCGGGAGCAGCCATGGTCCCCTTGATGGAGTCCACCCATCTGTAATGTAGCCTCCCTCTTTTCCTGCTGCCTTACAATTTACAAAGTACCGTTGTCTGTACTAATGAGTCATGTTGTTTTGTGATGTGTCCAGAGTAGAACAGACTCTGTTTTCTCCACACTAAAGATCTGTCCCAAATTCATTTAATGGCATCAAGGAAATTGGTTCACCTTGTTCACTTAAATATGATACCTCCATAGCAAGGCAAAAAAGGGCCTGGCCTGAAACATTTGAATCACAACCAAAAAAAGCCTCAGCTCTACCACTTTTCCTATAAACAACCGAACACAAAACCTGCATAGGTGCAGCAGAAAAGACACCTCATGCCCCTACCACCATTCTCTCTCTCTCTCTCTTACACACACACACACATCAATAGCAACACAAACCACACAAAACCCCAAAGAGTATCAGTTTCTCAAAAAGTTGGCTGCATGAAGCGTTCCTCTCAGAGGCAAAGCAAATGGTCAACTTACGCTCTTTTAACTGGGCTTTAATTAACACCAGAGTAGTGGTGAAGGGTTCCTTGGCCAGTTCAGCCCAAGGAGAAGCAAGAATGAGAGCAGCTGCACTGTGCAACTGCAGAAAATTGCTGGGAAAAGTTTTAACTACTGACATGTTAGCAATTAAGGAACCTAGCAAGGTGGGGTATGAAGAGTGGTTTGCTGAAGATCTACAATGATATGCTAATACATTCTTACCACAACCTCATTTGGAAAAGTTGCTTCTGCTCGTGTTAGCTAGCTCCCTCAGCTTTAGTGCCCCAGAGCTTCACAGACAAGGTCCTAGGTTCTGCAGAAACCAGCATACTTACGCATCAATCGTTGGGATGGCGTATTTTCCCGTGTTGGTGAGCATGGCACCCTTGGTATTAGGGTCCTGCACCTCCATCATGAAACTTCGGGGAATTCCTGTGCTCTTTTTAATCCTGGGAACAGACTCAAAGTTTTTGTCCTATTAAGGGAAAAGAAAGACCACAAAAACTTTCTAAGAGGATTTTCTGGTGACTCCTTAGACCAACCCCATCAAATTTTGCTGCATTTTGTGGGCTGTTCTGAAGGTGCTAAGACTTTTCACGCACTTCACACCAACATACTAACTACTGAAGCTTAAAAAAATACTGTTTAAGACAGATAATTGGGAGTTAAAACAGCAAACTAAAAAAAATAGTTCTACCGCTCTCTAGATGACAGTGAGGCCAACTACCACTAAAAACTATTTTTCTGAGTCAACTGAGTCTTGTGTTTGCACTCCATGCTGAATTAAGCAGCCCTTCCCCATCTTCCCTTTTCCCACTTCACTGAAAGCCAGTAGTATGTATAAAAAGGCACACTGCCAAATGGGTCAGCTGTCCTAGTCATACAACAACAAAACACCCCTAGAGAGGAGACCACAAGTATTTAACATGTCAACCTAAACCTGGCCAGAAATGCTAAAAAAATAACTTTACTTAGCAGGGTAGACCTTCCCCCAAATACAAGAAACAGAACTTTAGTCTTCTTGCTACAAGTTAAACTCATCCTGTAAAGACACACAATACCAACAAACAAACAGGCATTATTTCTATGCCAGCCCCTTACCCCATTGGTCGGGCAGATCTTTATATAATGACCAGGTTTTCCACAACGAAAGCAAGTGTATGTTGGCGGAGGTGGTCCCAGGGGTTTCTTCATGTAACTAAAAGGGCGTAAGAAGAGAAGTGTGCATCTTTGCATAGTTTTAAAAAAAACTAAAAATGTAAGTAAATATGTTAATTATTCCGAAGTTAGCGGTTTTGTTTTGTTTTGGTGTGAGGTGTGATGAAGACTTACTTGATAGGATCATATTCGTGGCCAGACTGTGACATCATAGCTTTAATTTTATCTTCTTCAGAAGCATTGGCTTCAGCCAGATTGGCGGTCTGTTCAATAGGCAATCATTTGACACACACATTAGAAACACAAGTAAGTCCATCCAGTCAAAGACAAACACCACTCACTCAATCCTGTAAAGAGCAGTGTAAAGCTAACTGAAGTTGCCTCAAAAACAGCTCAAGATTGTCCTGAAGATGTTCCAGGGAGTCCTTATGCCATTACATGATGTTTACGTGCCAGTCAGCTTAGGCCGAAGAAAGGAAGAAGGCAAAACCCTTCTTTGCTGGGGCATTCTAAACCATCGGCTCTGTTTGTAGCTTATATAACATGGCTTGTGTAACTGCTCCAGTTTCCTGCCATAATTTTAAGTGGTCTGGAGTTAAGTGTTCTGAAAGATACCTCCTGCAAAACCTATGGGTTGAAAAGCACTGCGTTTTAAGATGCTCAGTCTGTAAAAAACGGTAGTGGTGTGCCTCCATTTGCGTCTGTGCCGGGCATCACTGGTGCTTCAAATTATTAAAGAGGACAATGTCATCCTGAAAACTGGGAGCGTTAGAAGCTCACCCAAACCAACTTGGGAAACGACTTTGCACTTCTATGTCACGCGCCCTTAAAAGGAAAACGCAGCCGCGCAAGTGAATGTATGCAAAAGCTGCAATGCAATCGGACATGCCACTTTCAAGATGACAGTCTCTTTAAGACACGAGCCACAGCTGTGAGCCTTCCTGGTGGAGCTAACACTTCTAGACGCCTGGCCCCTGTGAAGATGGCTTGTCACACGCTAAATACAAATACAAGCAAGTTCTATGGGACGGCTCACTAACTGTTCAGAAATTCAAGCACCTAACATTCAAACCAGGCATACACACTTTTTAAAACATTCATTCACAAAAGCAAACAGCTAGTTTCAACATTTTATTAAACAGTTGATTAAGATATACAACTTTTCTTAACAATCCAGATTAACAACTATGAAATTGTTCACATTTACAGAGGACTATTTTACAAATACTTAGCTAATTTGTTTGAACCCAAACAGTTTTACAGAACACATTCAATAGCACAAAACATTAGTAGGAATAGACCAAAATTCAAATATGGCATTTAATACACAATAGGAATAAAACAAAACTGTTAAAACATATTTCCTCCATGCAAAAACTGTCTGCATTTAAGAGGCTGAAGTAAGTAACAGTTTTGAACTGCTTTATATTACTAAATACTTTGCATTTCTCAGAAATACTTAGGTTTGCTCTGAAACTTAAAACTGTACACCTCTTGGACATTCTGTTCACATTTCAGAAAAATAACTTGACATGAGCTTACAGAACCAAGGACAAATTTAAGGACAGCACTAATGGAAACCAAACTTTGGCTAACTCGCTTGACTAAAATTTTGCATTTGCAAATGCATGTCAGATTTCCCAGCTTGGCTCAAAAAAAGTACTCATCTCCATTCACAAGAGAAACACAAATGAATCATTAGGCAATACTGCTTCTGATTCAAAGTTTTAAAGAGCAGTTGTTTACCTGGATGATGGGTGTTATCACTAGTGCTTTCCCAGACAGAGTTACACATTATTGAGCAGAAAATGCAAGCAATTTAATAGCAGAACAAGGCAGATACAACAGTTTCAGGAGGTCACATTTGCTAATATGCCACACATACACATTGGTATATTCCTATAAATACATTTACTACACAGTCTGTGTTCAAACAAATTAGTAGCATTGCTATCACCCACTACATACACTACAAGTGTACATCAAATTACTGTATGCATGTTGTTGCTCTATCACTGGCTATGAGTGAAGAATCCCAAAACAATCATGTATATTGTCCATGTGATAGGGAAATAACTTCTATTTTGGCTGTTGCACATAGCCATTTTAGGAGTCCATAAATAGGATTAAAAATTCTTCTTTAAAAGTGTGCTATTTTTTCCAACGCAAAATTAACGTATGAAAGAAACGATAAAACAGCTTCAGAAGTGGTTCTTCTTTGTGTCTTGAAGATGAGAAAAACTGCAACATTATGTTGAGGCTGATAAGGTACTCCCCTTCTATCTTCCCATACTGGGAACTACTCTTTACAGGATAGTTTATCAATAAATATACACACATTTTCAATATTTAGGCTCAATATTTCTCACTAAAAATTTTCTGCAACAGTGACAGAAATTAACCAGATAAAAGATCACAGCATAAAAACATTCAAAATACCAAGCAAGCAACAATTCATTTTGCTATATTTGACAAGAATATATATATATACCTTTGTAAGCTGGGCCAGAGAAATAGATGCAGAAGAGTCATCAATCTGTTCATAAAAAATTAAACACACATTCAAGTTCCACAATCAAAACGCAGCCAACATATTTAGCCTTTTCTGCAGAATTTTAAGATCTAACCTGAGCTGGTGCCCCACAGAGAGGCCTTTTTCCCCCAAAACACTGCAACCTTTGGACAAAGTATAACATTGCCTGTAAGGTTTTTGTATTCATATATATATAATTCAGCTCTACAAGAGGGGAATAGAATAGTGGACTTACTCAACAAAATCAACTCATCAGTGTTTACATTCCATGATCAACATAAACATGGCTACACCTTCTCAAAGTAAAAGAAATGGTTTCTTCTGCAGTTAAAAATCTTTCTTTTTTCATAGCAGCATGCAGTCAGACAAGTGGATTTCACATAATATTCACAGTGGGGGGAAAAAATCTTTCCACAGACCAAAGTTTTCTTTTAGTTTATAAAGATTTCCTAAGATTGGGGTATATCTGGGGTGCTGACAGTGTTGGAATACTAATTCAATGTTCAGTGCTAGGAACAGGGAATACAGGAAAGTAAGCAAATTAAGTGGATAAAATAAATGTTTAAGAAGAAGTACACCGCTATTGAGGGGCTTCATGACATTAGGAAACCCATTTTATAAACATTATGGAATCTGAATTAGGAGATGCAAATCTTTTTTCTTTTAAACATTACAAGCCAGCAGGAAACATTCAGAGGGTTAAGACTCTTCCAAGGCCAGGCCCGAGCTTTTATCACTCTTGCAGCAAGGGCCAGTCACAGCCAGGAATTCAGTAAACTGCTGTCACACGACAACTCTGAGGATACCGGTTTGCAGTTGCTAAGATAATGTGGAGGGATGCCATCAGTATTAAAACTGGATTATTAAGTCAAGTGCCTATCTGTTACTTTACCAGCTACTTAGAAATAGTGATGGGAATAATAAAGCCCTCCTGATGTGGTTGGACTGTAACTCCCATCATTCCTTGCCACTGGCTATAATGGCCAGGAGGGCTGCAGAGAGTTGCAGGCCAGTAATATCTGGAGGACTGGAGGATCCCCACCGCCTGGTTAAGAACAAGGGTATCCCAGGCAGCAGAGATGAGTCATAATAATGAGGCATCTAACCTAGGAACAGGCCTCTTTTCTTTGCCTAAGAAGTAGGTGTGGGGCAAACTGGGTTAAAGTTGCTTTAACCGCTTATTTCATGAAGCCTGGGCTTCTGAGCCAGAGCGCAGGCAGCATGGCATTGCCCAGTCAACACCAGTGCACAAACATATCTGCTCTTCAACCCTAAAGCGGGGAAGATACCCAACACGGGGGCTCGGGAGCACACAAGCCTGGCGCCATGTCAGTCTACCCAACCTTTGAGTAGCTAGCATCTCACGAAAATAACTCTCAAACCATGTTTTAACGTACAGGTGGAGTCAGTGTGGAGAAACTTTAGTGGGTCCAGGGGCCAAAGCCCTAACCTGGCAAATCTCCAGGAGCTGCACAGACTGCGGAGGGTGGCAGAAACCAACCCAAAACCTATAAATGGCCAGAAGTTGAGACTTTTAAAAAATATTGAACAGTGCAGGCTGCGTTTTGCAAAACTGGCATTCCTGGGGGTTCCCAGAAGAGGATATTTATTCATTCCCCACTCTGCCCTACTTTCTCGATAGAGAAAAGGTAGTCCAGGGAGTCTGGAGAGCAGGCAGATCGCTCTTGAAGGGCTGCACCTGCCCTTGGTTGCCCCTTGCCAACTCCTCGCTGAACTACTGCCTCTTGTAACGTATCCTCACACAAGCCATCCAATGGTCTTCTGCGGAGCCATTGCAGTAGCTTGGAAGAATTACAAAACGGTATACACAGACATAGCCTTCCAGAAGTAGTCTTTAAAATCTTTATTTCTGGAAGGAGTTCATAATCCTGTGCTGCCACTGCCCTTCCCCATTCCTCTGGCAATATAAAAACGGAAGAATGGGGCAGTAACTGCAGCCATACAAGGCAAAGGACCCAGTGCAGTGCCATGGGCACGATCGTACAGGTTTCTCATGAAAAGAACTGTAGAGGTTACAAGCAAAGCCTCACCTGTGATAAAAGAAGAAAGCCATACACATCGCCTCTTGGCCACTGAAACACCAAAAACTGGTGATTTTTTAATTGTATGGCAGTTGGGAATCTGCTCACCTTTTTGCCCTTAAACGATTCTTTTCAGCTGATGTCTGTCACCTCAATTTCAGAAACTTGGACTTTACTACTGAGTCCACTATGCCTCTGCAAAGCCACAAACCACTGATTTGTACAGCACATCCACGTTTGGACAGAGCACTGGACTTGAGCAACTGAAAGGTTTGAGGAATCTGGGTAGCAGCTTCCTAACTTCAAACATTCCTGGGCCCCAACTTCAAATTTCTAATTGCTTTGAATGAGTAACTGTGTGTGATTTCCTGAGCACTGGCTAGGAGATTCAACCACAGACACAACTGTTATGTGAATCATACACACAAATCAGTGTCACAGTACCCAAAGTGCTGCCTGAACAAAGGTCGTGTCTCACCCCATGACACACAGGCTGCAGATTCAACAGCCACTGAGATGTGATGTTTTTTAAATAGGAAATCATTCTGAATACCTAAACTAGGAAACATGGATTGGAGTAGGGGGAGAACAAGCAAAGGGAGGCAATGGAAGGGAGCCCAGGCCAGAAATCAAGGCCACTCCTGCAAATGAATTACTTAAAATGCTTTCCCAAGATTAATCAATATTTCATTTTCAGTCCTGACCTGGACTAGCATTTCAAACACAACAAGGGAAAGTTTTGAAGCAGAGCAAAACAGAAGATACCATACAGGGGGAGAGGGGCAGATAAGCTGCGAACAGGGATTCACATATTTAGGCATGACTCAGTAGGCAGATTTTACTGTGGTTCATAGCCAATCCTCCTGCATTCCTGTCCACTGGTTGTCCCAGAGGAGGAAAGGGGACTTCTTAGCCAGCTGGCCTTTGGAAAAGACAGAAACAGGGCCCACCCCTCAAAGGCAACAGAGAGCTACACCCGAATGTCCTGCATGTGATGGTTGTGGCTGGTCTGACCCAGAACACGGTCTATCTGCTTGAAAGATCAGTACAGCACTGAGAGCACTGCATGTTGGACATCCTTGCTTTCTGGGCAGTAAGCAGCATTTGGTCTTGGCAAATGGATCTGCAGGGGCTTTGCCAAACACATTAACTGTGCAGGGCATCCACACAGAAAGGCCCTGCCCCTAACTGGACATCAAAAGTGCAGCACTGTGTCACCAGGCGGAGAGGTACCAGCTAGAGGGAATGATTAACCTACCATTTATACCCTGACAGCTCAGAACCAATGTTTTACTTGGGCTTCCACAGGAGTGCAACGGTTACTCCATCCTTCCTCTAATCTATATCAGCCCAGCCTGTAGACTCCCTCTGCATCTTAGACCCTATTAGGGACCACTGAAGCGTTCTCCTTGCTATCCTAAGGAAATTCCCAGTAGCAAAAAAATATGCTTCATGCACAGAGCTTCTGCCTCAAGCAGAACTTTCAACAGGTTCTCACTGAATATTAAATCTGGGTGAGTCAGCGCACACAGCAGGTGGGAAAACTTTACTTGGCTCAATTAAGAACTCCTAGGAGATCTCTACAGCTCTTAAGGAACTTTGAAACTGGCACAATCCAGGTGAGCAAGTAGTAAACAAAGGCCTCCTGGGTGAATGAGCAGGAAGGTTTTACAAAACTGCCCCGTCTTTAGGATGCCAAGTACTGGCAGAATTTGTACACACAGGTGGCCAGACTGGCAAAAGTGTTTGGCCTAGTACATCTTCTGGAGCTGCTCAGAAGACAGATCTAAAAAGCACATTGCTGGTTGAAAAATCCACAACTGCCAGGATGTGTAACATGATTCTAAATTTAAACTGAACTTTAATTTATGAATATCTACTCTGTTTATATTCATGCAAACAGAAAAAGGACTGCACTTGAAATAAGAATGAGGCAAATATTACTTTCAAAAACCTATCATATTTAGTAATGTTTTGGGGCTCCTAGAATCAGAAGCAGTTTTCATCAAAAATGGACTACAAACTAAAATGTACAAAAGAGTGTATAAAATTAAGCAAAATGCCACCATTATTCTCTCACCATTGATCAAGTCCTGCAAAATCATAACCTAGCAGCAGGAGGCCATTGCTCCATTCCAACAAAAAGTAACCCAGCCACACTTAACAAGGACATAGAAGATATGTAAGGTATAATTTGAACATGGATTAATATTTTAAATCAAGCAAAATCATTGTTAGCAGTATATGGAATCATGTTGCTATGAGTTAAAATTATAGTCAGCTCTTCACATTCACTACGGCTAGGGGTGCAAGACCCCTGCAAAAGTGGAAAAAATCCAAATAATATGCGTGTATGTATATGTGGGAAGTGGGCTGAAACATGGGGGGGAGAGTGGATATCCAGGGTCCAAAGCAGTCAGGGAAAGAAGACGGAAGGGAGTGGCCCTGTATGTCCTCTCTCACACCCATGTCCTTCCTTAGGTGCACAGGGTGCTTTGGGAGGAGGGTTGTGGTGCTGGGAAACCGGGCTGTGAACCATCCTTAGCTGGCCAGGCAGTGGCTGAAGGAGGAGGAGGAGGAGAATTTTAAAGGGATCCACGGCCTGATCAGAGCAGATGAGAGGGAAGGTTCCCCTGGAAAAGAAGCACCTGACTGAGGGGGGAGTAGGGGTTGGAGAAACTCACAAATAGTCAAATCCATGAAAGTAAAACTTGCAAATGTGAAATGTCAGCTGTAATGAGCTCGAATGAAAGGAGAAGGCTACCCATGTAACTGCACAAAGGAATGGTGTCTAAAGCCGAAAGCATCCAGTTCAAGAATCTATTCAATACTAAAATAAAATTTAAGGATTTTGGGGGTGGCCAGGGAGGGAGCAGCAAAACAATGGAGCTACTGTTAACTGGATTTCCCAAAGAGCTGGTAAAACAAACAGCTGGGTGGTTAGGTCTAAATATGTGTCATGTGTGTTGCCCATTATGAATACTTTATTTCAATGTGTTTGCTCACAGAAAAATGGAAGGAACAGAACCCCAGGTCAGCAGTGCATGTTCTAGCAGGTCCTCTCTTCGTGGAAGTCATGTGAACACAGTTGTATATGTGAATGTACATTTAGCTGCACAAAAAATGCCCCTGACACTAGATCATGTATTTGAACCTCAAGCCGAGGGCGGGGGGAGGTTTAGCCATAATGTGGTTTCTGATTACATTTCAATAATCAATAAGGGAACTATTAAGAATGAAAGCTAAGTGATACAACATGATAGTGGGAAAAAAAAGGATACACTCCAAATGTTTTTATTTCAAGAAAACAAAAAGCACACAACAACCTATACAAACATACAGCTACCAACTAGAGACACACAGATGTAGAACAAGGTCATCACGTTCAGTAATGCAAACCCCAACTTACATGATCTATAAATGATCATACAGTATCTGTACAACACAGAGTCATACAGGAAATAATCTAGCAATCAATACGCAACACAGCAGGTCGCTTGGCACAAGCGTCATTATCCACATAAAAATGATCTGCATTGCTCATTTTACCATATACTGAATCAAAATACAATATAGTTACAGTATCAATGCTTCTGTGGGAAATTAATAAAAATTAGTATTTAGAAAGGTAGTTTAATGCCACATTATGATTTTAAAATTAAGCACAATGTGTAGAAGAAAAAAGTGTGAGATTGTGTTTTTACATACTGCTTTTGAAGGTCCACTCACTGGTTCAGTTCGACTTCTAGAAGTGAAAATAAAGAGACTGTCAGGAAGGCAGCAACGCACGACACGCAAACAGAGAAAGCCACCCGCAACGAAACCAACAGTGCAAGGCACAGCAGGTAAAGAGAGATTCACCCCAAGGCGCTGATCCTGCAGATACGCAGCACTGACCTTCCATCACTCACAAGTACCAACACACCATTTTCCTCAAGGTCAACACGAACATCCTATTTTAATTCTGTGTATTCCCCACGTTTCATTATTGTTGCACAGCACTTTGGCCTGTTTTTTTTTTTTAACCCATTAATACACAGAGACTAAACATGCGTAAGTTTCTATACAAGAGACGAAGCCCCCACACCGTGGAGAAGGAAAGCAGCCTGGCCAGGAGGCACCCCAGCAGCACAGGCTATGCTGACTAAAAGTGGTAACAGTTGTCAGAAACATCACCTGAAAGGAGTTTCTGGAGTTCTGTGTAATTTATGAGTTCTGTGATAAAGAAAAAAAAGGTCATGTTTACTCAATGAGAAATCTTGAATGTTTTCAGTTTAGTATTGTGTATTCCCTGCAAAACTGCTGGCTGACAATACAGGTGACTCCTCCAACCAGATTTCTGGAGCGCACTCAACCTCACCAATGGAGAGTGGGCCATCAAGCAACATACAGTTTGAGACACTGACAGCTACTGGAGAATCTGACTTTATGGTCCAGTTAAAGATGTCCAACACACCCTTATATGCCAACAGTGAGGTAGAGAGCAGAGAGTGTCCTGAATAAACACAATTTTTTTCAAAATAATTTCTGAATTCTCTTAATGAAAGACTCTACTTTTTGGAACCACCCCCTGTACTTTACTGATTATTCTGTATTAATGGATTCTCTCTCTAAAAGGGAAGCGTCCCAGATGATGTACGCATCCAGGCTTAGCTCGGATACAACAGGAGGAACAACAATGGTTGCTCCTGGCGTGTGGATCAGCCCAGCTAAAGCAGCTCATCTCACCTCTCTGCTCCTCAAGGCTGAGAAAGAAGATCAGAACCTGGTATTTCCAGTATTGCTGGAATTGTAGTTGCTCACGAAATCCACATTCAGGAAATGATATTTTTTGCTGAAGCTATGGTCAGCAAAAACATACCAACATCTGAAGCTGTGATGACACCACGAAATGCCTAATATCCAATTGTTACCGCCACCGAGTCAAAAGAATTTACACAAGAGTTAATGTATGAAGTTCCTGCTGAGTCAATGGTTCTACTCTAGCTGGGGCTAACAATTTCACTGAAGTCAAACACTCAACAGAAGAGTCTTCTATACTGTCACAGTCTAACTCATGGCTTAAAAATGAACAGCAGATAACCCAAAGCAAAAGCAATCTTGCCTTATCTTATTTTTTTAAAGCACTTATTTTCCACCACAGAGGTAACTGGAGCAACTTTTTGCCCCATTTATTGTCTTCAGTAGTTAAAACAAACATCACAGGCACACACATGTGAGAACCAACATGCGTGACAATAAACCACACTGACAGCAGCTCCATTTTTATGGGAGCACAAAAATCTTCCTTGCCTACCCTTGCACACCTCACGTGCTTCTAATACAAGAAACAAGTGCCCTGGCACCACAGCAGTCTGCATGAAGAGACGGCTGCTACGTAGCTTTCTTGCCTGGACTGATACTGCCATTCCATGGGGGGCTTCTGTGGAATTGCAGGGCGGGGGGGGGAATGACAGATGAAATGTCTGTGTCCAAATGTTGCCTTTTTTCACGCATTGGTGCTAGCAGGGAAATGAAGGTCCTAAAGATAAAATTATTATAGTCTTACGTGTATAGTAGCTTCACATAAGACAGCAAAAAACAGGTGAGTACTTCCTGTGTTCCGACTTAGTTTGAAAGTAACAAGGCAGCAGCATTCACATCTAAAGCTGCAAAAGTGTCCTAGTTCAAAGTGGGAGGTCTACCTAGCAAGCACTCCAACCCAAGGCCAGTCCCTTCCGACACTCTTGTACTCATTTTCTAATTCATGATGGGACTGCTGAGACTTGGCTGAGAGGTTGTAATGGCCCAGTGCAACACAGGCACAAAGGGTCCAGAGCACCTCCCCAGAGGGAAGAAGGCTCCAGAGCATTATCCCCAGAGAAACAGACCATCTACATCCTGCCCCACCTTTCTCCCTACACCTGCTTCCTCCTTCCATCCCACGCTCTTGGAATGAGCCTAGCCTCTAAATGCTGCTGGTTAAATGAACTGTATTGACCCAGTTACGCAGCAGACAGGCTCTAATCGCCACAGTGGACAAACAGGCCCACGGAGCTCCCCTGCCTGTCCTGACCACGTACAGTAGAGATGTTTTCTCCACTTGAACTGTCTGACAACAACGAACCTAGTTGCAGTTCTACAATGGCTAATCCAAGGAGCCTAGGGCACTTAAAAATTGTAATTACAGCAAACAAAATAGCTACTAAAAGGGCTAGCCAAAGCAAGGTATGCCAATATAAACTCCTTAAACTGATTTCTAAACGTCAATTCAAATAGACAGTATAACTTTTTTCAGATAATGTTTAAGGTATATCTAGTGACTATCCGACTTCAATAATTTATATGTATCTCATAATCAGGAATTCATTTCTGTTTCAGTTATCAGTTAAATGCAAACAAATACAACAAGAGAGGGTTCATTTAAAGGAGACCCAATAAAGTACAGAATTCATCTGCAATTGACTTTGTTTCCCACTTGCATCTGCCAGAGGACCATCATAAAAGATGCAGTTTTATAACTGCATTCAGTTGGCCAAATAACCATATTGCTGCTTATACTGTCTAAATAGATATTTTTATTTATTTATTGAGAAGATGCATTCAAATCCACTTACTGGGACTTAATACAGGCTAGCTGCCTAACGCACCTTGCTTGCCCGAAGGGAACAAGCTCATCCATCGTGGGGGTGAGTGGGATGGATGGACCTTCAGCATCCACGGACTTGCCAGTTTCATTAACTACTCACATCCAGCACAGTGTTCTTTTCTTGCATCCTTCTACATAGAACAGCTGGACCAAGACCCCAAAAGGTAAAATACTGGCTCCAAAAGAGAAACCACAGGTTGCACCTTACATCTTTGCAGCTGTTCTATTGAACAATACAAATGTACAGAAACAGTTCTGATGCAAGAGTTAAACTGTGCTGTATCACACAGTCATAGCCCACTATGCCTGTGTTTTGCCTTCACTGAAATCTGCAAAAGAAATACTGAAGGTGAACAAGAAACAATGCAAACACTTTAGCTCTTTTTTTAACAAGCCAGACACTTACATGACATATGTTTTGCTTGTACATTTTACTCCACCGATAGGAATTCTTCTGACAATAACAGACGAGTTCTTCGGAATCAGGGCATTATCATCAGTATATTCTGAAATAGAGAGAGTGTGCATATCCCTGGTAAGAGTTTGCAGTAAGAAGAACTCATGTGGAATTTCCTCCAACAAGACATAAAACCCCAGGATTTTTCAAAACTGACAACCACAGGAGATAGTTAATACCCACCCTGCTACAAATAAGGCAGCATCCGATGCCAACTAAGGTGGCTTTACTCTACATTAACTGAATCCATATAACATATGCCAGTAAAAGCTTTTCAGGACACTACAACAAAACCTGCTGAAAAGTCAAAGAGGTACAACAGATTCTTTAACTTCTTATAACCTAGTCACAGAAGTTCATGGACTGCTAGCCTCGGACCAGACTACTGGAAAGCGCTCTAAGGTAGATCTGGAAGCTGCAGCTAGTGCAAAATGTAGCAGCCCAGCCACTGACCAGAGTATCACACTGTTGTCGTCAACTGCTGTCAAATCAACTTCAACTTATGGTGACCCTATGGATGGGAGACCCCCAAGTTACCCTATGATCAACCACTCTGGTCAGGTCTGGCAGATTCAGAGATGTGTCTCTCTCTTTTCCTACTGCCTTCTACCTTACAAAGCATTATTGTCTTTTCCAGTGAGTCATGTACCCTCATGATATGGCCAAAGTATGGCTTTGAGAGACAGTTCAGGCCTGGGTTGCTCTTGGACGCATTCATCTTTTTAGCAATCCAGGGCATCTGTAGAACTCTCCTCCAGCACCACATTTTGAATGGGTTGATTTTCTTCCTATCAGCTTTCTTCACTGTCCAGCTTTCAGCACCATGCACAGAAACTGAAAATACGGCGGCCTGGACAACCCCAACGGACCGGCAGAGATTATCATTTGGCTTTTGATCTGCGGCTGCTGAAGCCCACCACTAGGTTGGTTCAATGGGCCCAGGTAAGCAAATATAGTCTAATATCTGCTTACAACAGGAAAAAAGGTAAAATAGGTATTTTATAATAATCTAGGGCAATTTCATTGGTTTTGTCTTCTACATGTAACAGCTTCACCTCTTAACAGAAGGTTTATTTTCTGTTGCTTCACATATTACTGCAAAGAACAAAGTATCACATGTAACCACAAGTTTGATATTTGAAAAGAATGCATTTTTATAATATAACTTAATTTAGCTTCCATATATAGGCACTAGTATCTCAAATAGTGCTGAATTATACAGTGCTGAAATAAAATTTTATAGTTACGATAGACATGCAAAATAATTTCCTATACATCTAATTAAGACTCTAGCACTGCCAAAGTGGATTAACTCAAATCAAGTTAATTTAAATCAGCAAGAAAAAAAAAAGGCTGATTAAAGTCACAAGTATTCCTCAATATATTTTCCAAACACAGGTGACCAATTTAGCCAATCTAGCCAATTTACAACCAGGTAGGTGCATCTAGGCCATGCACCTCCTTATCAATTTGCATATGTTTAGCATGCCTTCTGTTCCTGATTAGAGACTGCTAATATCTTGAAAACATCTCTGTGGGAACTTCCATACAACTGTGACCCGTAACAGTCTGTGAGATTAATTATCTAGCTGTTTCAACTGAAAGGAGGCAAACATTAGAGTTCTTTTTGCACACCGATTTAATTTAGCCCTTGCTGTGGATAAAGCTTTGGAGGTGATCCTAGGGGTATTTGGGGCCACTTCTTAGCATGTGGGCTTTTTTCTGGAGGGAGGGAAACACTGACAGTACTGTTAATAAAGCTTTTAAATGGAGGCTGGGTGGCCATCTGTCAGGAACGCTTTGCTGGTGTCTTCCTGCATGGCAGGGGGTTGGACTCGATGGCCCTTAGGGTCTCTTCCAGCTCTATAATTCTATGAAAGTGCAGCTTCTGAACTTTAAAGCCCTAAATAATTTGAGACCAGATTATCTGATAGACCACATTTTCTCTTGCAAACTTGTCTGGATTTTAAGATCCTTGAGAAGGGGGCTGTCGTCTCCCTTTTACATATCAGAAGTACTGGTAGGATGAAAAAAGTTTCCTTGACAGGAAAGACTTCATATCTCCTTGCTAAAGGAGGCCAGCCTAGCTCTATTTTCCCCACCTTCTTATTCACACAGGCTTGTAGCATTTAAAGTGATTTGCTATCAAAACAGGTTCTGATCTATGGAATGTTGCTATTTCCTTCTTATTGAAATTCCTTGTGTGTTTTTAATTAAATGAGCTTTCATATTTAATTCTGAAATGTTATGTTTATATGTATTTCGCAATGAGGTGAACACTATTTTTATGAGAAAGGTGAACCATCCGTTTAATATACAAAAAAAGTTCCATGTCCATGATCTACAGGCAGAAGTATGAGGGTACAGCAGATGCTGGGCAGAACGGAATATTCTTTTATCACATGGTGATAATTTTTTTATATTTGATAGACAGCACAAATCTAATTTGCTTATTTACATAAGAAAGCTTCCTTTTTGTTCAGCATATCTGCTAGAAGGCATTGCTTCAATTTATCAACTTCAGTAGTAATATGTTTGTACTAAGGTTAATTAACAGCAAACAAACTTTAACTGAGCAAAACAGACTTTCAAGGTTTTTTTTTAAAAAAAATCTATTTTTTAAATATTAATTTAAGGTGGATGTTTCAAAGCACATCCAAGAAATACCTATAACAGGAAAGTTCACAATTAAGACACAGCTGGTGGGGTTTCCTGAGCACAAGTAAGTAACATTAACCTTTGGACAGGGAACATTCAAAACAGTTTCAGAATGGCAAGTATGATGGAACACACCTCTGAACTGTCACTGGTAGAGCGATCTCTACTTCAGACAGCAATTACATCCATACAATTTTAAATGTTTGTCAGGAAAACAGCAAAGGAACTACTAAAGTCTCTCAAAGAAATAAAATACTTGCATTGACGTCTTCCACTTAGCACACGACATTTTCATTTTGCTGCCCCAAGCGACCTTCCCCATTTTCAACTAGAACTATATGCCAATTTTCAAGTTTAAAAGAATACTAAAATTGCATGTTTATAGGCACACGGGGATAAAAATGTTCTCAACTTGAGTGCAATTCTGAAACACCGCATATCCCCTAAAATAAGCGTTGACAAAGCGCAGTTCTGGGGCTGCACGTGGCCCTCTAGGCTATCCCTGCGGTCCCTGACATTCCCAGTTCTGCTACACTGGCCTTTTTCTAGTCCCCCAAAGTTAAAAGCTGCCTCTCATAGCAGCCTTCAGCTGCAGCAACTCGCCTCTTAAATATTTGCAGGACCACAACAAATTCTTCCAAACAAGAGGAGGGCTCCTGGCCAATTCCAATTTTGTTTACCTCCCTGCCTTTATTTTACTTTCTGCAGTCCCTGTGGCTACTGGAACAAGTAATGGCCCCCCAGAGCTGCAGCCACTGCCCACCGCAGCTATATGGCTATGAATATATTTTGAGAAGTTTTGGTAGGCAAAACTTCCAATAATCTTGCTGCATATTAAGCATTTATCTCTTTGCCTCGTCTCAAATCTCAAACCCTGTATTGAAACTAAAACCAACTGTCTCGGCAGAACCAGTTACAGCACAGAGTCTTAGAACAGCTGAAAGACTAAGGTGCATCTTGCTGAAGCCGACTGGAGTCCACAAAGGCTTACACCCATGGAAACTTATTGGTTTTTAGCACGGCACAAGTCTTTTATTGATTTTGCTGAGTCTGACTGAGATGGCTAACCACAAAATACTTCAGTGAGTATTTTGTTTAAAATGAAGAATTACTTCTTAAGACCATGCTTGAAAACACAGACCTTCACATAAGCAAATCTAAAGGAACTTCCCTTAGGCAGACAAAGCACAGGCACGCAGAGCAAACAATCTTTCCTTCTGTGGTTTTGAAAAAGGCAGTTCTACTCAGCTTTCCCCACCAAAATTTGAGAATGAACACTATTTTTAAAATTCAACTGTCCTGAAGGTTTTAACAATGTCCATATTCCTAAAAATTCACATAAAATCAGGGCTACTGACAGACGTGACGGTTCTTTCTAGGTTCTGGTGAGATCAAACCAACTGTCCACCAGCCCCATCATCTCCCATTGCAGAAACTGGTGCCATCCACTTTATTTTTCCTGGGCTGTTGCCATAAATAATTCTTATAGCGGACTTCTACTGTGGGGTCATATGGCAATGGTGAAATCTGAAAGCCAGGCATCTACTGAAGGAATGTGTTTTGACATAACACCATATGCCACGCCATCAGGCAGTGAGCTGAATGAGATTCTACACAAATTAAAACATGAGTAGGCCACCAGAGACTATTAGCCATGCTAGAATTGCTTAAGCAGCACAGGAAGTCTCAGATGTTTCAGGCGGCAGAGTGAGTGGCTCGGAATGGCTCATCGTGCCCTAACTACTCTGTTTACCGTGCATTCCCACTGACACATCTGCTCCTGAGCACTGCTACAGGCAACTTCCTGGGCGAATTGGACCACTGACCTGAGCCTTACCAACCTAGCTGTCAGAACAGAAAGTTGAGAAAGAAACCTTGTTGAAGGTGCCAACACAACCAGGGCCAGGTACAAGACACAAAGCTGCTCCGCCTGTCAGAAAGGTACAGAACACTGGTTCTATGCACAACCCCCCCTCCTGTACCCTCTGCCACAAAAAAGGGCTCCCCAGAAAGCCAATACTTTTTGAGGGGAAGCATGTTAAAAGGGTATGAACCACTCACACCCCTCTTGTCAACACTTTTTGGACCCTCGGGGCACAATCCCTCCTTTTTTCAAACTCCAACAGCAGACTCTGGAGAAACATCATTAGGAGCCATGAGATCCTGACGCTGGGCAAGAGCATAACTGGCGTAAACGTGCGAAGGAAAGCTTTCGCAGAACCCCATTAACACACCCTCTGCTCACACGTGACGGTCAGAAGCAGCACAACAGGTACATGATAGATACCGGTACTTTAGTTCATTTCCTCAATGAAACAACTCACTGTGCAGGCGGACAGCCCTTTCAACATATGTACATCATAAGCATAATACTGAAAGAGGACTTTTAAAGAAACAAACCAACACGCTTGGCCACAGCACCACCAGCCTGAATTCCTCTCTTCGGTGGAAGAGGGACGCAGACTGAAGCCGCCTTAGATTGAAAACACGCTGGATATTCTTGGGGGGCTCATCTCAGCCAGGACTGTCCATTCTGACCGGTAGCCTTGGTGCACCCCAGGTTTTCAGGCAGGAACCTGTCCCAACCCCCCCTGGAGATCCATGGGGGCCCCCCTTCCCCCGAGTCAAATTCCTGGGGCCCCTTTAGCCTGCCATGGCCAACTCTGTCTGGAAACAACGGATGTCCCCAGGCTCTGGCGCAGGGTCCTTTCCCAGCCCTGCCTGCAGGTGTCACGGGGGGGGGCTAAGCCTGAGAGAGACGAAGGACCTTACAAACTGAACTGGACCTTTTTGGGGGGGGGTTCCACGTATAGCCCAACTCCGGCTGGCAGCAGCTGTGGCTGCCACCCACGGTTTCTTTTGATCAGGGTCCCTTTCCTGGCTCTCTCTCTCTCTCCGCCCCCAGGTCCCAACCCGTCTCGACCCGGCTTCGCTTCCAAGGCGGCGCGTGGAGTGGGGCCCCGTCCTCCCCTCCCTCCCGAGGCCCCCTCTCCCCCCGAGGCCCACCTTCTTTGGTCTGGGCGTTGGTGATCTGGAGGTCGCAGTCGGCGGCCTTGAGCTTCTCGCGGCCCATGATCTGCCTCTTGAGGTCGCAGAGCGAGATGTGGAGCCCGTCGAAGGTGACCGTGTCATAGTTGAGCTTCGAGGAGAACTTGTAGTGGACGCAGGACATGGCGGGCGGGGGGCGCGGCGGGGGCCGAAAGGAAGAGGATCAGGAGAGGGCGCCCCGAAGGCCGCCAGCGGCAAGGAAGGAAGGCCGGCCGGCCCGCCCGCCGAGAGGGGCGAGGCGGCCGCGGCGTGTGAGGCGGCCAAGGGGGCCAGAGGCCGCCGCCGCCGCTGCCCGGGCCCGGTCGGCGAGGGGCGGGCGGGCGGGCGGGCGGGGGGCGCGGCGGCCTTGGCGGCGCTTCTTTCCCCCTCCTCCTCAGAGGCCGCTCCGCCCCGCCATGGCTCCGCCGTCGGCCTCAGAGGAGGGGGTCCGGTCTGGCGCGGGGCCGGCTAGGCCTCCATCATGGCGGCGGCGGCGGCGGCGTCAGCCTCGGCGTCCTCCTTCCCCGCCCCTCCTCCTCCTCCTCCTCCTCCCTCCCTTCTTTCTTTCCTTCCTTCCTTCTCCGGCTCCCACCGGCGGGCGCGGCCTACTCGCTCTCCAATCTTCTCCTCACGACGCGGCGGCGGCGGCTTCTCCTCACTCCCTGGCGGGGTTTCCCGGCCGGCGAACGCACGGGCCCGCGGCGGGAGGGAGGGAGGGAGGGAGGGACCCGACAGAGAACGGCCGCGGCGGCGTCGACGGCCGCTCCACCCTCTCGCGCACGCGCAGCACACTCTCCTCACAAAGCACGCTCTTCGGAGCCAGCCAGAGAGCCGGGGGCCGGGAGGCCGTGCGCGCGACGCAGGGCGGGAGTGCGCATGCGGCGCAGTGCGCCACCTTCGGCCCTCACGTGACCCACCCCTGCGCATTATGACAAAGGGAAGCAAAAGGGGAAACGGCGGAGGGGGGGAGAGGAAGGAAAAGGAAAAAAAAAATAGCGGGCTGCTCTTCCGTCTTCTCGCCCTTCCCCCGCCTCTTCGTGGAGGGGGGGAAGAAGGAGCCAGGTGACCTCTTCGTGGTGGCGGATGAGGCGGAGCCTCTCTTAAAGGGGCAGAGACGCTTTTTTTTAGCCGAAGTAACATAGGGATGCTGGCAATTTTATTATTATTTTCTCATTGCTTGGGCTTTCGTGTATCCTATCTTTTTTAAAGGAAAAAAATCAGGGTGTTGTTTTTTTTACAAAAAAAGATTTTTTGAAAGAAAACAGGATATTTTTAATTCATGCACATTTTGTGTATAATGAAGATAATAGATCAGAGCTTGAATGAGAGGATTGCAATTAATTCGGTTATAAATGCAATTAATTAATTGCAATGAGTTATATTCCATTATGAATGTAGTGAATTGGTTATACTTAGTTATAGTGAGCACGACTGCATTGGTCGGCGGTCTCACTGTGCCGCCCTGTCCCCAGGACTGGCGCTGGACGTGCAGACGAAAAGGACCCGGATTTGACACAGGCTCCCAGCTATGGAGGGTCCGTTCCTCTAAGACCCCGGCGTTCAAATCCAGGAGAGAGGGCTCCCCATTGAGAAGGCGGGGGGCGCCGGCCGTCCTGCGGGGCCCCTCGGGGCGAAACCTGCCGGGAGGCCTCTTTCTGCCCCCCGGAGGATCGCCCGGCCGGCCGCCCCCCCTGCCAGGTAGGCCCGCGGAGCGCCCCGCCCGCCTGCTCTCGGGCGGCCCCTGGTGGCGCCGCTGCTGCACTGCGCCGCGGAGCCCCCCCGCCCCCCCGCCCGCCCGCCCGCCCGCCCGCCGGCGGCCCCCCTCCCCGGTGCCCTCTGCTGCGGGGGGACTGGAGGGGCCGTCCCTTTCTCAAAAGGGCGGGGGCATTACTCTTCCTCTTCCGGCCTCCTCGGGAATCCCGGGCCGCCCCCCGAAGCGGCAAGCCCCAGGATTCCCGAGGGTGCTGGAAGTGGGATCAGAGCGCTATAACTGTCTGGTGCGGAAGCGGCCTCCGCCTGTTTCGGAGGGGGCCGGCGCCCTCCGTGCTGGAACTCTCACCTCGGTGCTTGCCTTGCCCGAGGGATGGAGGGATGGAGGTTAGGGCTGCCTGGGAGGAGGGGAAGCTCAGCGAGGGTTCCTCTCCTCCTTCTGTGGTGGGTGGGAAACAACCGGTGGCCGGCTTGTTAAAAATCTGCTCGCCTGCCTCCCCTGTTTCTGTCTGTCTGTCTGGGCCCCCCCTCCTCCTCCTCCTCCCCAGGGCGGGGTCTTCCCTGTCACTCTGTCTGATGAGGGGGCGCCCCCCCTCGCCTTCGGCCTCCCCGGGGCCCGCCGTGGACCCACCTTCCCCACCCTTGGCCTCCCGCCTTGGCCAGTACTGGGCGGTATTTCGTGCTCCGCGCAGCTTAATGCATTGCGTGAACGTCAAACCCATCTGCGGAGCGGGCGAGTGGCTCCAGATCCCGCGGGCTCCTGCTGAGCGCGTCCCGCCTCGCCTCCCTCGCTCTCCAGCCCACCCAGCGTGGCCCCTCCCCGCCCGACCCCTCCCGCGGGCACCGTCCCCGCTGGCCGGCCTCCTCCTCCGCCGCCTGGTCTCCGGGCCAGCGACGGCCAGTGTCTTCTGGGGGGCGGAGAGGCTGGCCCGGCTTCAATCCAGACCCCCGAGGAGCTGCACGCGAGGTGGCCGCCCCCCCCCAATACATTCAGGGTCCCGGGAAAGGCCAGCCTGAGCCTTGGAGGCCCTCTCCGAGGTGCTGAACCAACCCCCCAAAGGAGTTCAGCACCCCGGACAGCGCTCGCACAGGCCAGCCGGGGCTTCGAAGGCCCTCCCAAAATAGACTCCGCAGCTGGAGTAACTAAGTTCAGGATGGGACCCAGAGCGGGTCCGCGGCGTCACCGAGGTGGTGCAGGGAGGGCCGTGCAGGTCCTGCTCCGGACGCCTCCGGCTCTTGGGCCAGGGGAGGGGGCCCTTGGAGGAGGCTGGGAAGCACGGCGGCCCCGCTTTGGCCTTTCAGGGGAGGGGGCCGGGGGCGGACACAGAGCTGGGCAGGCAGGAAGGGGGGCAGCTCTCTCTCTTTCCCTCAAAAGCACCCCCTGTGACCTGGAGCATGGAGTGGCGCATGATGCCCCCGCTGCTTGCTGAGGAGGGGAGCAACTGCTTGCCAGGGGTCTTGTTCCACCCAGAAAGTCAGGAGCGTAACCAGTTCCCTCCTCTCTCCTCTGACCGATGGCAGCGGGTGCTGCTTGGGAACTCCTCTGCCCTTAGAAAATGTGACCTGTGTGTTTCCGCTGAAAGGCAGAGTGGGTTGGCCACACCCTGGACCCCCAGCGGCCCACTGGCCTCCTCAGACATGCAGGCGATGCTCAGTTTCTTCCCCATCTTGAAGCCACTGAAAGTTGCTGGTGGAAGAATAAATCAGCACCACGAAGCGGAAACAGGCGGGCGTATCTCCTCCAGGCCTCTTGTGTTTAAGCAGCAGGGATTTCACCAGGTTCATTTTAAAGCAGAGAAGTTGGTTCTTTGGGCCAAGGGTGGCGGAGAGGGCTTGGGAACCAGACCCGCTTTCTTCTCGCGCCCACGGCTGCCGCTTCGTGTAATTACGGCTCTGCTGCGCCGCTTCCCGCGATAAAATACATTTTGTTCGTGAACAACGTTTTATTCTGACTATTCTATTTTTATTTGTTGAAAACATTAGTTAGCTGCTTTTCAGAGAAAATGCATTAATTAAAAACAGAAATGAAACAAATCACAGCAGGCGGTTAAAAATCCACCATTAACATTGTCTCCTTTGCTCCCGCTGACAAACACACAAACAATAAAATTTAATGTCTGGACAAATTAAAGTTTTTTCACTGGCATCAAAAAGGAAATAAAGGACCGGATCCCATCGGATCTTGGAAGCTAAGTAGGGCCAACTCTGGTTAGTACTTGGATGGGAAACCATCAAGTGCCACAGGCTATACGTCAGAGGGACAAACTAGCAAAACCACCTCCAAGAATTCCTTACCTAAGAAAACCCTGTGAAAAAATTCATGGGGTCACCATGAGTCAACGGGTGACTTAAAGGGACACATATATGTGGAGAGATGTGGCTGGATTGTAGTTCCCAGCATTCCTCTTCATTCAGTGTACTGGCCAAGGAACTGATAGAATTGGAATCCAGCATTACCCTAAAGGCACCAGAACCCATCTGATCTTGGAAGCTAAGCAGGGCCGACACTGGTTAGTACTTGGATGGGAGACCGCCAACAAATACCAGGTTCTGTAGGCTGTATTCCAGAGGAAGGAACTGGCAAAGCCACCTCTGAGGATTCCCTGGCTGAGAAATTAATGGATTCACCATAAATCAACAGGTGACTTGAATGCATATTCACACATACAAACACAAGCAGAGCTTTTTCAGGAAAGTATTGTGTTTGGTACAGTTTCTTTGGAAAATTACAAAGCGAATGCATTTTTTAAATTTTTTTCTTCTTATAAATGGAGCCATGAGGCCCTGAAGTGGAAGGAACATTGGGAAAGGACCTCTTTGGTTTTGCAAGTTTATTATTTTATTATTTTAAAGAATATCTTTAGTGGAAACATACTTAGCTAATATAAAACAACATGTGAGGGGAAAAACACACCGAAGACAGTAACACATCTGCTAACTAATGTAATAGGGTTGTGATAAGTTAGAAACGAAGGCACACAACAACAACTACAACTACAACAACAATCCTTGGCCAAGATTAACCACTGAGTTCTGGCCTCCCATTTGCAAAAAATGAAATGGAAGTGGAAAAAAAAAGATTGGAATGAATGGCGGTGACTCACATCACTCTAAATCATCCCAAAATTTTCTGAGGGGTTGGAAGGAGAAAGGTCGTGGTTATGAATATTCATTTGTTCTCTTAAACCCTTCTCTCAAGAATGACAAAGGAAAAGTAATTAGCTGTCCAGAGATCACGGAAGGTGGCTTAGAAATACAGCTTAATTAAGACTGGAGCAGGAGATTAAGTAATCATCTGCCCCTGTTCTGCTCAGGAGTTTTATTGCAATTCTTTTTCAAAAAAAATCCAAGAGAACCAATGGCTTTCCACATTTGCTCAGAGGTGACTGGCCGTCCTTTGGCCATTGCAATTATATTTCCCTCCCCGAGGCTGCCTGAAGTGGCTGAAGATTCACCCGAGAGAACAATCGGGTGGTCTAAGCGTTCCACGTGCCAGGCCAGCCTGCCTCCTCTGTGGAGCCAGAGATATCACCCCATTTGTGTTCATCTGGGCGCATAATAGACGTGCACACTTGGAGTCCTTCTCCTTTCCATCTGCAGCAATTCCCCCTCTGGCCAGCCTTTTCCTCTGCGCCTCACCTTCAGCACGGACCCGCCATGCTCTCAGAGAGACTGCCCTTCTCTTTTCCAATTATCTTTTGCTGCCTGCACAGCCCCTTTCTTCGCTCTTTATTAGCTCATCCATTTCCGTTTCTTGCCTGTTAATGTTTTGTTGGCAGCATGCAATGTGCCACACAGAGCGAATGCTGTGAGTCCATCCACAGGGGTTTGTGGTCCAAGCCAGCGAGAAGGGCAGAGGAGGGGAGGAAGAGGAGGACAAGAGGCTGGCAATGTTCCGAGGAAGACTTGGCCCATCTAGCTCAGTATTGCCAACTCTGGCTGTCAGGAGAAGGGGCTTTCCCTGCTTTGGGGCAGGAGACTTTCCTGGCTTTTCTTGGAGAGGCCGCTGTGGACTGAACCTGTGACTTTCCATAGAGGCAAAGAGGAGTCTGCCTTATATGTGGAGTCAGACCTTTGAGGGGGGCCGTATTGCCAGCTCAGACTGGCAGCAACCGTGGCTCTCCGGGGATCCAGGCAAGAAGCCTTCTTAGCTCCATTTGGAGACTCCTCTTCTGTTCCCATAAGGAGGTGGCCTTACAATGAATCAAGCCATCGGTCCATTTAGCCTAGCATTGGTAGCTCTGACTGGCAGCCATGAGGTCACAGTTGGGGTGACCTCTAAATCGGGTTAATGACTGCCTTCACCCCTGCTTTTTTGCTCCTCAAACTCAGAGGGGTTGGGCCGGAGGGGTGAGCAGATCTTCCAGAGGTTGCCAGAGGGACCTCGTTTTGTCGGAGGGCTTTGGAACCGACAGCTTCTGGAGGGGCAGCCGATGCAAGGGGAGCAAGAAGAGAGCAAAGCAACACAGTTGAAGCACCCACCGGACTTTGTGCTACCATTTTTGGATCATGTGTGCGTGTGGGGGATTTGGTAGGGGGAGGAAGGTGGAGGAGAGAAAAAATGAACTTGAGAAGCCTTCCTAAAAATACAGCCAAAATGACAAATTAATTTTCCTCTTGATGGGAACACAGAGCGTCGACGGAAAGTGGATTGGGGGAAGCTGGTGATTAAAAGATAATAAGTGCTTTCGTTGTTTGTAAGTTGCATGCTCAAACCTGGAGAGGAATATTTTTAGAGCTGGCGTTTGGGCAAACGCACAAACAGGCGACGTGTTTAGAGCCTCTCCTGTCCTTGCTTGCTCGCAGTCCCAGCCAGGAAGGGACCAAGCCCAGGAGAGTAGCCATAGCCGGCTGCCGGTCTGCTCTGGCACCCCCACAATGCCTTTGAACCCAGAACAAAGAGACCTCTCCAGCCATCCGGAATCTATTCTGCAATTGCCAGTTAGACCAGACCCCTTGAGACAGCTCTTGACAGGTAGGCCAATCCCACTGACGCAATAGCTTGGCTTCACTTGGGTGGTCACCAACAAGGTTCTGGACAGGAATGGCAGAGCACACCCTTCACAGGCTGAAGGTCCCTTTGGCTCAGTGGAGGCGGGTGGGTGGGTTGGTAGCTGATGGTGAATCTGAACTTTAGTCTGAACTTTAAAGGACCCACCCAAAAGCATGAAGCCTCTTTATTTGTTGTATCCCCTCCAGTCATGTCTGACTTATGTCAGCTCTAAGGCAACCCTATCATGGAAGTTTTCTTGGCAAGATTTGTTCATAGGGGGGTTGCCCTTGCCTTCATCTGAGGCTGAGAGAGTGTGACTTGTCCAAGGCTGCCCAACGGATTTCCATGGCTGAGTAGGGATTCAAACCCCGGTCTCCAGATCCCCAAACAGGTTCAGCACCTGGGACAGCTCACTCACCTTTAACAATGAGTCAGTTCTCAAATAGAAAAACTTTGAGGGGGGCCTTCGAGGAGGGTAGAGGCAAATGGCCCAAATGGACCACCAAAGGTCTGACCCAGTAGAAGGCATCTTCTCAAACCCAGGTCAAGGCACCAAGTGGTACACTTACAGCCATGCTGATTAAAATTTTGTCTTTTGGGGTCGCCTTCCAGCCCACTTGCCCCTATGGCAGCCCCAAAGGCAGCAGCGCCAGGTAAACTTCAAATAGATCTTTTGACTGAAACATTGGGGATGCATTCTGTACTTTAAAAAATATTGTGTCCCGTGGAAAAGCACTGCAGTTAGTGGTTTGAGCATTGGACTATGACCCTGGAGACTAGAGTTCGATTCCTGCTCAGCCATGGCAACCCACTGGGTGATTTTGGTGCCTCACACACTCTCAGCCCCAGAAAACCCCGTGATAGGTTTGCTTTGGGGTTGTCATAAATTGGAAACAACTTGAAGGCAGAGAGCAATGACAACAACAGCCTGCGGGCTTCTTGCCCTTGAAACCCTGTGTACCTATTAAATTTCTAATGAGTGAGGAGACACCTCAAATTGCAAGTGTGAGAACACGTGGCCGGTTCCTGAGCACTCAAGACAGATTGTCTTTGAAAGAAAGACCAGCTCTGTCCTCTTAAACACTGGATTGTGTTTTACTTTTGTTTCGTTTTATTTTTTGCACCTAAATCCTCCCCTTTGAAGCAGAAAACTTCCCGTTGTTGAAACGGACAATCGCCCTCCGAGAGCAGCTGCAGCTCGAAGTGGGGAAGCGTTTGGCAGCCACATCAAAAAATCAAGACACTCTCTTTTTGTGGCAAAATTGTGCATTCATCTCTCTGCTTTTGAGAGAGAAAAGAGAGAGAGAGAAGGGGGAAAAAAAACTATTTGCAATTTAACTTTTCCGTAATGAGCTCCTGCTATTATACGGATTCCATAATAGCTGGTTTGGCTGGAACAGATTGTTGGTGCAACTGGTTTACAAAACATTTTTCAACGCAAGCCTTGCTTTTTTCCTCTTGTTTTCAATAGCAACAGCTGCTAGGCCTGATAATTATTGTATTTCATCAAAATAAACTTTCTAACTTTCTCCTCTTAAAGCTTCCCTGTGCAGTTTCCCAATGAATCTGGGTTTTTTAAAATCTTTTTGGCTCAGCTTTTGTTTTTTAAGGAAAAAAAAACCCCTGCTCAGGTATATTTTAATTGTGGTCTAGAAGAAAATAATTCCTGCTCAAAACTTTGTGTTTGATTGGGTAATTCCAGAGAATCTTTTTTTGAATCCTTTTCCTTGCAACATTTTACGGAGGGAAAGCCAGGACGCATGTGGCAAGCAACATCAGCGTGTGGTCAAGATGGCAGAAAATATTAATGAAAAAGAACAGACAAGCCAAGAGAGGCTGCAGCCATTTGCTTTTGCCTGAACCATCTGGGAAGGGGAACATGCTCTCTTCTCCTCTTCTGTTTTCCCCACCAAGTCAGTTGGATGCATGTGACTTTTCCACTTCAAACTCACCTTGTAGCAACTGAAATAAGCTGAGGATTAAGGGGGAAAGTGGGAGGAAGACGGGGAAACTGGGACATTTCAAAAGCAGCTGAGAAAGTGGGGCAACGGAGGGTTAATTGGGGCAGTTGGAGCACCAACTTTTAGACCATTGTTTATCTGTGATTTCTAAACCAAGATCTGTTTACCAGATATATTTTACACCGGGTGGGTTTCCAATTTTTGTGTCCGTTCTGCTGGGCAAATGGCTGAGGAGGCCCATGATGCTTAGCTCATGTGCCAGAGAACCGGCTTATTTGAAATAGCTGCAGCCACAAAGGCTACAGATCTGTTAACTTAGCTTGAATGTCATTGAGGCTCATGGGTTTGCCATTGTCAATTAAGTCACTAATCGTCCATAAATTGGATTTTCTCAGGGCCCTTAGCTGATTATACGTGAAATTGTTAGAGAAGAGGGAACGAAAAGAGAACGGTTGTGCACATGATGGTTGACCTATCCAGTATTTCTCCCACTGTTGCTTATCTCCAATATTTGGGATGCAGAAGATGCTGTTAATGTGTGTCCATTCTTATGTTATTGTGATCTGGAAGGAAAATGTGGATTTTCGCTTAGCAGAACTTGCATAACATTGCTTACACCACCGTAAACCCCCCAAAGTACTCCAGCCTATGAATTACTGCAACACCGCTGCGCACATTTACGGATGGAGATTATGGGGCATTGGATGCTAAACAAAGTGTGTCTCTGTGTAGGGAAATACTGCCAGCAAATCACTCCCCGTTCTCCTGTTTGCAGAGGAGGCTGTTGTGTAAAGGCAGAATGGATCACCTTTTCCCTGGGAGACACAGGGCTGCAGGGGAGTGCGTGGCTGTGTGCGCGTACGTGTGAAGATCACTGCCAGGAAACTGTGCATAACCCAATTAATAAAGCCATTTAGTTACCTCCGTGGAGCCTGAATTCCGCAATTAAGGTCCAACAGACAACAGGCTGGCTGCAAGGGGAAAGAACTTGATGGGAACTGATGACTTTTCTCGCTTGATCTTTGTGATGTTAATTACATTACTTCTTCCATCACAGTGGAGGGAAAGAGAGGCTGATTTTTCCAACCTTTCAACCTTCTGTTTTCTTCTCTTTCAGTGGCCTATGCTGTGAACTGCCTTGGGTCCCATACAGGGAGGAAGGCAGCAAAGGAACTAGCTAGATAACTAGAGGTAACTGCAGAGTAACACTGTGAGGAGCTGCACTTGTCCCTTTGGAGTTTTGAGGCCACGGTCCAGCTCCCTTGATGCAAAGTATTTGAAAAATGCTGCATAAATGCATCTTTCGATATATGTGTCTCTCTTCTTCACTCATTCATCCATGCTGAATTTACAGGCTGTTGCTTAACTTGGAATGTTTTCTTAATGCCTTGTTCCCATAATCCTTCCATCTGCCCATCCATCCATCCATCCATCCATCCATCCATCCATCCATCCATCCATCCTTCCTTCCTTGAGTAGCAAAATAAATGTAAATAAAAGAGGCACACAAACTTTAAAATAAATAATCAATAAAAATCAAAACAGCATCATAACAATTTGCTTCCCTTTACACTGCTCCATAGTTTTTTGGAGGTTGGTAAGTGAGGGGGGGAAACCCACGGGGTGACCTTGAGCAGATCACACACTCTCAGCCCCCAGAAAACCCTGCGATAGATTCACCTAGGGTTGACATAAGTCAGAAATGACTTGAAGGCACACAACAACAACACGACAACAAGTGAGAGGGGGATATGCATGAAAGTGGCTTCTGTCTAAGGCTCAGAAAAGACAATGTGCTGAGCACATATTTAGAAGAGGTGCTCCTGCAAGGCATCCGTTTGTTACAGGCTGTGATTTCCCTCACCTACGTACCTTGCACTTAGCGCACCCTGCTTTGTGCTTAGTCACTGGAACAGGCTCAGTTTGAAAATCTGATTGCAGAGGCAAGCATCTCCAGGGAAATCCTGTTGTTCGACGAAAACCGGTTAAGCAGATGAAATGTACATTTCTATTATTGTCTAGTTGGTCCAGTGCAGGGTCTTTATAGAAGAGGTTTGCAAAAATTCAAAAGAGTAATTGCAAGGACTGGGGGTTTAGCATGAACAAAAACAGTTTAAGATTTTTTTTTTTTCTGCTGAGCTGCGGTAGGAATTGCTGGGGGTGGAAATGACCGACTTGGAGCCAACGGTGGCAGAGGCTGGAGGATTTGAACGGCCAACATTTTCCAAGCACCGCCCTGCCAGGTCCCACAGACTCCACCAGAACAGGCGTACTGTTCATGGAACACCATCGGATGTTCTGTGATTCTACGATTCACGGTCTTGGGAGGGGGAACTAGCAAAGAATGCTTCAACTCAGAATCACGCCTGTAATACCTTATTTCATTATCCCTCTCCCAAAGCAAAAGGATTGGCGTGCCCTTGCAAAGTCACCGGCGGGGATTAGCATCTTAGAATGACATCTCTCTCTCTCTTCTTCTCCTCTCCCATCTATCTTGGTATTTTCCTTAGATGGAGAGCTTGAGAAGAAAGAGGTCTGTTTCTGGAGATTATGCAGTCTGCTTGTCTGTATGGTTCCACATCCAAAATGCTTACGGATCCTCAGGAAAGGTCCGATTTGGGTCTGAGCCATGTCGGGAGGTGCCTGCTTTGACTTGGACTTTTTCAATTTTTGAGTCAGGCAAGCGCCCAGGAGCGTATATTTTCCGTCCACAGAGGCTGACCAGGCCAAGGCCCCCCATTAAACACCTGTGTCCCTAGAAGCAGAAGAATATTCCAAACCACTCTGAAGTCAAATGAAGCCAACAGCCCTGGGATGAGTCCAGAACTGAGAAGGAGGTTGCTGGGGGATCAGTCCAGAGTCAAGCCAAAGGCCACAAATACATTAAGTTGAGAAATGCAGACAAGGTGACCGGGGGTACTCGCAGCACCAGAACAGCCTTGGTTGAGCAGATTTACAGCCAACACTAAATTAACTAGCTGGCCTCTTTAACCTGGCATAGTTTACTTAAGGTGGGGAAAGGTGTAGCATGACATGGTACAAATTTGTGGTTATTTTCTGACCGTTTGGACTTTTGCTTTGCATTTATACTGAGTTTTCTTGAAAACAATAGCAGCAGCAGCAGCCCCAAGGTGGCTGGGTATTCTCTTAGCTTGCTGTAATTAATCTAATTAATTTATTAGCTTCTCCATCTTCCACCATTTTTCTTTTAAAGCAGAAAACTCCAATCCATAACAACAACAAAAAAAATATTGTGCGGTGCAGATTCAGCTCTAGGACCTGGCTGGGACTATGGGTGACTGTGGGGTTGGGAAACTCTCCAGCATCACCTTCCCACCTGGATAAGACTTTTGGACCACCTGCCTTTGCACGGGCCACGTGGAAACTTTCCACCTTCAGGCTCTCTGCTTCCTTGGTATTTTGAGAGCCTCCAGAATTAACAAGGCTTTAAAGAAAAAAAAAGCAGAGAAGGTATAATTTTTTTTTTTTTTGCAGGGAAAGCAGAGCTCGAAGGCTTACAACAGCCAGCTTGTGTGCCTCCTCCAGTAGGCTTGCTTTCAACCTTCCTGCTGTCGGTGTGCCGCGTGCCTGCATTTCCAAGTGTCCATCTCCCACTCGGAGCTGCCAATCCCTTCCTCCGCCATGTGTTACGCTCCAGGAGAGAAATACCTCCAAAGGGTTCCACTCTGAGCTGGCATCTACCACCGCCTCTGTGGGTCAGGCGGCGCATCTCCTCCACAGAGCATCTGGTCTTCTCTTGGCACCAGAGAAAATCCAGCAGCCCACAGCCAGTCTTGTCACCTGCCGGCCCCACCTCCACCAAGGAGTCCCAGTTCTTGGGAGGACGCAATCGTGTGAACAGGTTTCTTCACACAAGTGGGAGAGGGGAGGGCCCCGAAAAACACACCGGCAAGGACCCCTCTTTTCTTTGCAGCTGCAACTTCCAAAAGGAGCTGTGTGAAGACCAAGGTGAATCCACTTCTGTTTGGACTACAACTCAAACAGTTAGTGAATCACAGAGCTGGGAGGGCTCCCCGAGGGGTATCTAGTCCAACTCTCATTTGAGAGGCAGATGCTTAATCTCTGTTTAAAAACCTCCAGGAAAAGCTTTGCCCACCACTGTCCAAAGCAGTCCATTCCACTGCTGGACAGCTCTGTCAGTGAAAGAGATGGTCAGCCCCTCCCGAAACTGCAAACCCCAGCATTCCACTGGATGTTGAAAGTGGAATAATAGTGCTATAACTGTCTTGTGCGCAAATGGCTTTGGTCAGTCCAATCTCTTCCAAAAACTTCCTCTCCCACCCTCAGCTCACCCCATTTCAAAATCCAGCTCTTAACCCAACCACACCCTGCCCTCCAACTCTTACTCTTTCTTTTTGGCCTATTTTATGCTTCACTGTCAGCAACACAAACCTGCCGCCGGCAAAAAATGCGGCATTGAATATTGATAAGTTTATGCATTTTATATCTTCCTCAAGGACAGTGAAGGGCCTGCAGAGGGTGCTTGCAGAAAGTGTGTGACTGGAAGAATTTGGACAATGGGGAGTCTTTAATCGTCCTCTTTGGGAAAGCATTAAAAAAGAGAACAAAAGAGAGTTTTGACAGTTTTTTTTCATGCACCAAAAGGAAATCTTCACGCACGTTTCCAGTCACTAAAACTGAACATAGACGTATTCTCTGACTTCATCAAAGACCAAGCATTTGATAAGTATAGCAGCATTAGATCAGAGAGGAGGAAAGGTCTGCGGTGAGAAAACAATGGTCTTGGCCTCCTGGCTATGTGTACCTCTTTGTTTGGTTGCTGAGGAAGCTGTGTTTAATATAACCACGGTGGACACAGCAGTGATTATCTGCCTCCACGTCAGTGAGAGGGCTGAATCTGCCCTGGTTTTAATGCAAACTTCAAAGGAGCTGCATGCAAGGTTCTCAACCTCATCCCCCAAACAGATTTGGCACCCTTCGAAGGCAGCGTGAAAGGCCAGCCTGAACTTTAGAGGCCCTCTCCGAGGTGCTGAACCCAACACCCCAAATGAGTTCAGCACCCTGGACAGCGCTCGCAAAGGCCAACCTGACCTTTAAAGGCCCTCCCAAAATAGATTCCGCAGCTGGAATAACTAAGTTCAGGATGAGATCCAGAGCAGGTCTGCGGCGTCACCGACGTGGTGCAGGGAAGGCCGTGTAGGTCCTGCTGCCAGACGCCTCCGGCTCTTTGGCCAGGGGACGGGGCCCTTGGAGGATGCTGGGAAGCACGGCGGCCCCTCTTTGGCCTTTCAGGGAAGGGAACTGGGGGTTGACACAGAACTAGGCAGGATGAGAGAGACAGAGAGAGGGCAGCTCTGTCTCTTTCCTCCCCTGACTCCTTAAAAACACACACCGTGATCCGTAAGCATGGAATGGCGCATGATGTCCCTGTTGCTTGCTGAGCTGGGGAAAAGCTGCTTTCCAGGGGTCTTCTATGCAGCAAATCAGGCACATAACCAGTTCCCTCCTCTGACTGATGGCAGCAGATGCTCTCTGGGGTCCCTGGGCAGATCCTATAAAAATGTGGGGTGTGTGTGTGTGTGTATGTGTTTGTGTCTGTGCGAGTGTGTTTAGGAGCCCCTTTGCACTTGAGCCATCTGCTCTGCTTCTGAGCTGTGGTTTAGGCCTTCTTGAGGGCTGGGGATTTTAAGAAAGAAATGAGAGCAATCAAATTTTGCACCAGGAGGAAAAAAAAAATCAAACTCTTGGTATCTCAATGCCAGCACTTGATGGGAGGTCTTTTTTTTTTTTTCTTTTAAACTTTTTGCAACTTTTCAATCTCCTGGGCTTTTGTGTTCTTCCTTGTTGTGGACACATTTAGATTCTGGACCTCTGAGCTCTGGACTTTGATGTACATTGTTTAATCTTTCTCTGACGGCATCAGTTGTCTTGACTGCTGAGTCTGGGAATGGCTGAGAACTCCCTTCGGCACCTCCCTTTAGCCCTGGCAAACTCCCTGAGCTACTTGGGCATCTGCCATAGCTGCTTCTCCTGGCACTTGCTGCCCTGTAAGCATGGGATAGCCTATCTGGCAAAAAAAATACCTGTTTTCTGCCTCAGATGTACTTTCAGTGCAGGAGAACCATGTTTATTTTTCTGCAAATGAATTTTCCTACACTGAAGCCCTGAAGCGCAAAAATAATTTTTTGTAACTGGGCTCCTTGCCCTAATCAGGATACCCTACATCCATCAAAGATGTAAATATGAACCAGTGGTCTTCACACCCCTACCACAATGCCGGCCTCACTGCAGAGCCATCTCACCCTTCCCACAAAGGGCCACTCAGCCACAGCTGCTGATCCAAATGTGTTTTTATTGGGTATATTGGTTTTCCTTTAAGCTCTTGAGTGTTTCAGATATCACCCACTGGTACAGCACGTAGACTGGTGTTGCCCCTGGAAGTCTGAATGCAAACCGGACCAAGCATCTCAGGTGCGGCCAGAGGGAGACCTCCAGCTCTGAGCATGAGAGCTCTTTTCACGGCCTTCGTCCCACCTGTAATGTCAAAATCTGACTCACAGGCGGTGGGGTTCACCACCAGCACCTTGGAAGGGATGCGGTAGGGTGGGGACAGGATCTTCTGCCCCAAATCCTTGAGGGGAGCATGGAACAGACAGGAAAATACAGAGCCCTTCCTAAACCAGGGAATGGGATCCCTTCTTCTCTTCCAATCCCATGGGAGGACACTGGATTCCAGAGGACTTAATGCATGCACACGATAACAGTGAAACCCCGTGACCCCAAGACGCCAGCATCGTTGGATACATCCAGGACAGGAGGAGGGGCGGGGGTCTCAGTCTTCTCACAATATGCTCTCCAGGTCTGGTGGTTTTGTGCTTGCAGAGTTCCCATGGGTATTATTTCTGGGGCAATCCTGCACCAAAATGGCATTTCTGAGAGGAGCAGGGAGAGCCAGCCGGGGGTCGGGCACACAGTCACACACTCTCAAGGAGGCCTCCGAGTGGATGCCATGCTCCCAAGTCTACTGGGCACCCCCCTCTCCTGTGCGCATGGACAAAGGCCGGTGCCCGTTTATGGCCAGAGACTGAGAGAGGTTTGGGAGACTGAAACGGCATCAGCTCGCCAGCTGTTTGGATTCCAAAATGAAACAAAACCAAAAAGGCAAGCCCCACCCCAGGCGTCTCCTGGGAGCAAGGAAGACCTGTGGGATTTCTACTGAGCAAAAAAACCAAAGGTTGCACCAAAAACACCATCACAAGGGGGTGGGCAGTGGAGGGGGCTGGGTTGGTCATGTCATGCAGTCTCAATGACAGATCTCTATAAACAGCATCCCGCAGCACAGGGCCAACGGCTGGGGCTCTTGGCCCACCGGCCACATGTCTGACTTTAGACTGGAGTGGTTCGTCTGTTGGCTTGATTGTTATGCAAGGAGTCCTTGAACTCTTTTGGGAGAGAGTTGTGGATCTGTAGAAACCCGTGATCCCTCTCCGAGTTGAGCAGTGTCCCGATCGTCACCTTGGAGGGGTCCCGGGAGAGGGTGAACATGGAGATGTCGGTGGAAGGGATGGCGCTGAAGCCCTTGCCAATGGGAGACAAATCCCTCGAGCGTGGCTCTGTGGAGCGGGAGCTGGACCGCCTTCGGAACCGGTACCGGTAGGTGGGCAGGCGGGCAAAGGCGGACTTCTTCAGCAGGGCTACCGAGTGGGACTTGGCTCGCATCTGGCGGTGCTTCTCGATGTACATGTGGACGGCAATCACTCCCACCATCTCAGCGATGATGAAGGATAAGGCCCCGAAGTAGAAGGACCAACCGTAGGAGTAACTTTTCTTGGAGTCGCTCTGTCCGGGGTCTCCAGCATTTGCCGAGATGTAAACTATAATCCCAATGATGTTGCTAAGCCCTGAAGGGGAGAGAAAAAAGGGGTCTAAACTGAGTTTGCTCAACCCACCCAGAACTTCTTTTGATTCAGGTGAGAGTTAAGGGACCCTGCAGCATGAAAGAGGTTTGCACCAGAGACCAACACTGCCATGTCTTGCCCTCTCCCTTGAGGGCTCGTCTTCCCTGATCCGTAGGGAGGCCAATAAACACCCACCCCGGCTGTTAGTCTGACCTACCAGGCATTTGCTCTGGCTGTGGTATGTCTGATTCCTCCTTCTTCATCTCCTAAGGAAGATGAAGCAGACATAAGACAGCCAGAGCAGATGCCTGGTAGCCAGTCTCAAAGCAAGTCGAGTCCTCCACCAGTTCAGCAAGAAAGGAGCTTGACGACCATTGGATAGGTTGTGTAAATGTTCTCACGTGGAGGTATGCATTGATTGTGCAACACAGCTCTTGTGCTGCATGGTGACATTGTGCAAAGGAGGAAATGTGCACAACCATGTGCAAAGGCACCCCACACAACTCCCCTTCTGTGGCTTGAGTGGAATGTAGACATTCTTCCATACCAGACAAAAATGTCCAACTGCTTCCACTGGGGAGCTTAAGCATGCATTAACAAAGTTATGGCTGACATTGTTATTAACAACCACTTGCATATTTTTAGGATGTGATTAAATATCTGGTTCAGGGCCATCTTTGGCACTTTTGGATTGTGCTGCAAGCTTCTTTCAGTGTCCACATGCAGGAAGGTGAGCTGTACGTTCTTGGCAACAAATTATTCCCAAAGCAAGTTTTTAACGTCCCCAGATTCAGGATTTATTATTCCAAGTAGTGTTAAGAGTCAGCAGCTAGCAGCAGAGCTGGGACTCACCTGCTGATACAAAGAAGATCCCCGCACTCAGGATGACGTTGAGTTTGCTCTTGTAGAACTCGCTGGCTGCCACGCACAGTCCTCCGAAGAAGAGGAGACCAACACTTAAGATGGGGAAGATGCTAGATGCTCTCACTGCACCTGGACGAGAAGTGAAGCAGTCCTCATTAAGGGGGACGTGGAAGGGTTGGAAAGCCTCCGCGCTTCAGACTTAGAGCATTTCGATCCTCTGTTAATTGTAATAGTTCTGTCCTATGAAATCCTGGGATCTATAGTTTGAGGGGGGACTTACAATTTCTTCCTACAAAGCTCTAATACAGGGTGGGAATCATGCAGCCCTCCAGACATTGTCAGACTGCTGTTCCCAGCACTCCTTACCCCCTGGCAATGCAAGCTGAGGCTGATGGGCATTGCAGCTCAACAACAATCAGAGGGTGGCATGGTTGCTGCATGGAACTAAATGATATCCATGAGATTATAACTTCCAAGGTACACAGAGAAGAGGGATTCAAAGTAAATCAGGGTACTTTGGGACATATATTTGGGGGAGTACAGCAGGATGACAAATTTGCTCCAGGTTTTGGACCCATTTCTAAAGGCAATATTCAAAGTGCTGAACCCATTTTGGAGAAACAGTTCAGCACCTTGGAGAGCAATTTCAAAGCACACATTGAAGCCTAGAGTGGATTCACTGTCCCACTGACTTGGAAGCTGATCTATATAGTACCCATCCAAACTACAAATCCCAGGAGTCCCAAGGCTAGAGCAATTAAAGTATATCAAACCTGTCTGCTGATACAGCACAGACACACTTTTGATTTCGCAGAATGTATTAAGGTTGGATCAGTAATTAAGAAGTCATGGTCCTACCTCCTACTGTTAGTCTTCACTAGAGTAGAGCCATTGATTCAGTGGGATTTGAGTCACCGTTGAAGAAATCAGTGAATGGCTCTACTCTAATTGGGACTAATGCACTGGGTCTAATCGGGGCCCAGACCAAGATTTCATGCAGCCTTCGTTTTCAGTTCCAATTTTTCAACATCACATTTAGAAAATTAACCCTGTAGCATGTTCCACCACGTCACATGTTGATTTTTGAAGAAATGTGCAAGACACAACATGCTATAATTTGATAATGTTGGCCCAGTGGGGTGTTTAATGACATTTTCAGAAATCTAGGAAAATGAAGTGGCATTGATTAATGCTGTGCATTTAAAATGACTCTGATGCTCAGGAGAGATGCTAAATGCTCCATCGAAAAATGGGATCCAGGCCTTCAAATTCTGACTACCTAATGGAACTTCCTGTGAGGCCCCTCCCGAAACCCCAGGATTCCATAGGATGTTGAAAGTGGAATAATAGCACTAGAACAGGCTAGTGCGGAAATGGCCAGAGACGTAGACAGACAGAGAGACAGACTTCCCAAATCTGCCCAGGAGAGATAAACTCACGCAGGAGGTATTCGGCTGCATCCTGCTCATAGTCGGCATCCTCCGGGAAATGGTTGATTTGCTTGCAGATGCCCCGGAACGTCCCTGCAGAAGAAAGAACAGAAGCAGAAGCAACACTTAGGATTTACTTCCAAGTAAAACTGTTCCCCAAGGCCCTCCTTCCCTTTCTTTTCCTCTCCTTCCCTCCCCCTCCTTCCATTGTTCCATCTATGAGGAACAGGTTCCATTTGTTTCGATTTAATTTAATTTCTGCCTCACCTTTCATAGGACCCAAGCTGGCTAACAGCATAGATTAAAGCAAAACACAGCTAAAGAAAGGCAGCATAGATTAAAGCAAAACACAGCTAAAGAAAGGGTTTAATTTTTTTCAAAAAATGCTATTAAGGCATCCTATTTAAAATAGCACAAATTTACATTTGCAATGGAAACATCTTCTGGCCTCCCATCTCGCAAAAGCCAGTGAAGCTCATGTAACAAAAGCTGGTTGCACAAAATAGTGTTATGGGTACCAGGAAGGAAGGGCTTAAAGCAGAAAGTTTTCTTTTTTAAAAAGTCTTTTTTATGTATACATACAATGAATAAAATACCTAGTTAATAAATAACAGCAATATTTACACTGAAGTTAGCTATTATAAGTATCTTTGTATCCTTCCTCCGTTCCTTGCTAAAGTACAGTAATATTTAAAATACAGTAATATTTATATTTCTATATTAACCGTACTTCCAAAGAAAGTCCCAATTAATTATTTATTCCTGATATATTTTGTACCAAAGAATGCTTTCTGTTCTTGCTAATTCTTAAATCAGTATACCCTTTTACTTTCCATTTCTTACTAGGTATAGTTTATTACCCCCATTTTCATTTCTAATCTAATTTCCCCCATCATAAATACTTTGTCAGTTGGTCAACTAGTCTTATGTTTTTTCAGTTTTTGAAGAAAATTGTCCTCCCCTTGACACAGCCCAGAATTGCATTGGCCTTTTTGGTTGCTGTATCACACTGCTGATTGATATTTAGCTTGTGGTCTACTAAGATCCTTAGATCCTTTTCACATTTACTGTTGTCAAGCCAGGTGCCACCAATCCCATTTCATTTTTAAGTTGTTGGCATATAGTATCTCATATTCCTCCCTGCTGAAATTAATTTTGTTATTTTGGCTCAGTTTGGCTTCATGCTGCCTGGGGTGGGCTGTCAAACATGCTGGCCTTGCCCAGCCCTGCACCGGCACCTGGAGCCAGCCCCAGTGACGGAACGGGCACCAGGACGGACAATCAAGGAGCCTTCCTCTCCCCCTTGGAGGATTCCCGGGCAACTGTCCAAATCCTGCCACTTAAGGATGGCTTTCGAGTGAAGAATCCTTCTGATCACACTGTGGAAAAAGGGAGAGAAGCAAGAGAGCTGCTTCCTCAACACAGCTTGATCTGTTTCCATGATTTTTCGTGGCAATATGACCCCCTCCCCGCTTCTCTCAAGCATCTTCTCCATGTGAAGCGGCCTTTCCCTTTATCCGAGGACCCAGCCCTGCTGCATCTCGCGTTTTGAATCCAGCTCACTTCCCTTGAATTCACATTGCTGACTGGCTCCCACGGGCAGGCCTCCTGCCAGGAGCTCACCGCCAGCTCCCTGCTTTAACTCCTTCCTGCCCTTCTGCCCTCACGACCCAGAGAGATAGCCGCCAGCAGGCAAGCGGAAATGCAACCAGCCCAGCGGTGGGCTCCAGTGGCCGCAGGTCAAAAGCCAAATGATAATCTCTGACGGTCTCATAGGATTGTCCAGGCCTTCATATTTCCAGTTCCTATGCTTGGTGGTGAAAGCTGGGCAGTGAAGAAAGCTGATAGGAAGAAAATCAAGTCCCTTGAAAAGTGGTGCTGGAGGAGAGTTCTAGATACCACGGAGGGCTGGAAAGACAAATGGGTCTGGGAACAAACCAACCCTGAACTCTGCATGGAAGCCAAGATGACTAAACTGTGGCTGTTGTACTTTGGACACATCATGAGAAGATAGGATTCTTAGAAAGGACTATATTGCTTGGTAAAGTAGAAGGCAGTAGGAAAAGAGGAAGACCGCACAACAGACGGATAGACTCTTTCAAGGAGGACACCTCCCTGAATCTGCAAGACCTGAGAAAGGTGGTTAATAATAAGGTGATCTAGAGCTGTCTCGTCCATAGGGTCATCCTAACCTGAGGTTGATCTGAGGGCAGATCAGATTGGCACAAGCAATCTGTTTCTGCAAGACTGCAGTTTCCTAGAGGGCAACGGCCTCAGATCGTGGGTTAGACCGGGATGCAGCTTAGACTGAGGTGGAGCTGCAAACCGTTGACTGATCACACGACTCATCAATGAAGAAATTTCCTTGGAACGATCCATCCTTTCCTAAGACACAGCTCTGCCAGAGGAACACTGCTCTGCTGGAGCTCCCTCTTACTGTAGGAAAATGAGTTTATCTTTCTCTCCTTGCCAATATCCGATTTGGCACCGATGGAGACTCAAACTCCGGAAGCCTACTTACGCTGGAGGCCCCTCTTCTCTGCTCCTCTTGCCAGCAGGCAAAAGGCTTTTTACTACGAGAGGTCCTCAGCCTTCCACTGGTTGTGGCAGCAGGGGACAGGTCAATGAGGGTGCTGTATTTTTATACTGTGTTCTATACATGTTTTTAAACGTTTGAATTGAAATATGTTAGGTCTAATGGTGTCAAAAAATTATTGTGGGAAACATGAGCCAGGATCCCACACTGTGCTTACGTAATGTGGATCGACACTCCTGTAATTACGTGGTGGTGGGTGGGACTATGCTGCCCTTCCTTGAATGCCACCACTGTGTGGCTGAGGGGGCATCCCTCCATTCGCCTGCTGCTTCTTGTCCCTTAAGCAATGGGGAACAAGGCACAGGGGCTGTGTCTGCCATCCCAGGGAATCAAGGGGCCCATCGAAGGCACTGGTGAAGACTTATCCACCATCCAGCAACGTGCAATGGCATGTACGAATATGACACTTGTGGAACTCTGCTTATGCAAGGGTGAGCTGCAGACGGAAGTTGTGCCACATCCCAAAGAGTACCACCGCATGCCTAAGGGAATTTACATGTGCGCAACACAGCAACATAAGGCCAGCCATGGTTTGGGTTGTATTTTGTTTCAACCTCTACCATAAGTTGCCTTGGGTCCCATATTGGAAAAAAGGAGGAAAAATGAACAAATGAATGAATGAATGAGCACCTGGGTGACCCTCTGGAGCCTCTTGGCTATCTGGGCTGCAGGCCTACAGGTGCTACTTAGCTGTTGCTACACATCTGGGGGGAAAAGGCTGTGCAAAGGGGGTGGGGGGCTGTGCCAGCTGAAAGTTCGTTTTTGGTACCGGATGCCGACCCCCACAATGACCCAAACCAATGACCTGAGACTATGTAAGTCACTAAGAGGATGCCAGCTGGCCTGTTTTAGTTGCCTCCCTGGCTTCTTTCCAGCTCTGGTCACACATTGGCACCGGGTCTGACTGCATGTCACACCATCCACAGCAAGGCAGCCTTCAGCTATTTTGGGGTGTGTAAATGAATACGTCTAGGAGGACAAAACAGAAATCACAACGCGGACTCAACCACATGTTCATGCCCTCATCCGCACCCGCGTGCAAGGCACAAATGTGAGTCTGTTTCCCCATAGAGTCCTCTCTTGCCGGGTGGGGCCAGGCACATCTGTGGCTGGGCTTGAAGCCCCATTGCAACTGCGATGTTTCAGCGGGTCTTTGGGATGCTTGAAACTGAGCTCTGTTGGAATACTGCCTCTCAGAACTCGTCCCTGGCAAGGGTGGGCTGTGAACTCTGGCCTCCCAAAGCCGAACGGAGCCAGGGCTTGCTCCCACCGCTGTGCTCATAAGCAAGGATGGCGAGGTCAGTGAGGGCATGCCGGAGCAATGATGCGTGTTGGCAGGATTCGTGGAGCCCAGGGAAGATGCCAGGGTTTCTGTTTTGCAGATGCCTCCTGGGTCCCGTACAAGCACAGATTGTTGCCGGCTGTCAGAAGACGGCATGTTGTAAGAGTCCGGGGGTTGTCAAACTGGGGAAAGATCACTGGGATAACGAATGGCTGTATCTGAATTGCTTTGGGTGATGACAGCCACCTAGTCCAACTCCTTTCTGCCTGTTGAGTCAGGGAAGAAATTTGTTTCAGCAGCCTCCCAACCATGACAGGCCCTTCCTGTTGTCTCCGTGGTCAGAGATGGAGCGGGCGGCTGATGCTCCCAACAGTAGCAAGAGGTTATGAAGACTGAGAGGTAGCAACAGATTACCTTTAATGCTCTGTTTCTTTACTTTTTCCTTGTCCATTTCTTTTAGGAGCTGCCCTTGCTCCTGATTAAAGCTGTCACTGTCTACCCCATGAAAAGTTATTTTCCTACTGCACATTTTATTTCCCCACTGCACAAAATGTGTCCAGCTTTACCTTAGAATAATGCCTTGGGCAATGGATTTTCTCACTTTCAGGAACCATCTCTAGGTTCAGGAGTGCAGCTACAGGGGACAGGTCAAAATGTGGGCACTACCCCCTTCCCAAATAAGAATTCTGCCCTCCCCAGTGAAATTTTCCTTTAGTCCCCAAATCTCTAACATTGCAGAGGAGGCCCTGAAAATCATCCACACTGAAAACTCTTCTCGTCTTTGTTGGGCTCGTATTCTCTTGGGGTCAGTTTGCCTTTTGCCCCTTTGCTTTGGATGCCTACTTTATATGTCTCAATGCTCAGCTGAAATTTTAACCTCTTGCACTGCCAGAAGATTGGGGACTGAGGGAAAGGTTCTCAGAGGGAGCAGGTTTCTTATTTTGGAAGGGCAATGGGCTCATCTCCCCCAGCCCAACCCCACCCCACGTACCTACATCCACGTGAGGAGACCATCATCGGTTCCAACGTTCAAGGGAATCAGGCAGAAAGAAGGGAAGAGTGGGGGAACCTGCCCCCTCCCCAACAGCCTGTGCCCCCCCATTCTTCCCACTTTGCTCTCCTACACAGGGAAGGGAAGAGAGTGTGATCAGTCAGATAACTCCCACCCACAGCGAAGCTACAGAGAGAGAAGCAACCCTGACTTCCAATGTGTGAGTTGCTTAGAAACCTGGGTGCTGGTGGGTGCTCTTTAAGACAAGACAGTAACAGGAGTGAGAAATTTAGAGTTGTGCTGCATTTAGAAACCTAGAGATCAGCAGCAGGTTTTGAGATCCACCACAAAATGCTCCCCCTGCCCCCCCACAGCACCTCTTCATTCGCTGATCGCCCCTGCCCTAAAGGTTTGCAGAGCACCTGTGTGGTCCACACCTCCTCAGTCCCATGTCTTGCACCAATTCACGCTCTGGCTTAGGTTTCCTTGGCATGAAATCTTGTGTTTTGCCATCAGGAACATCACAAAACTCTTTAGAACCACAGACACAGAGAACTGCAGGATCCTAAGGGATCCCATGGGTCATAGAATCATAGAGTTGGAAGAGACCCCAGGGGCCATTGAGTCCAACCCCCTTCTATGCAGGAACACCCATCAAAGCATTCCTGACAGATGGCCATCCAGCCTCTGCTTAAAGGCCTCCAAAGAAGGAGACTCTACCACACTCTGAGGCAGCAGATTCCACTGCTGGACAGCTCTGACCGTCAAGAAGTTCTTGAGGTTCAGGTGGAATCTCCTTTCCTGCAGCTTGAATCCATTGCTCCTTGTCCTAGCCTCTGGAGCAGCGGAAAATAAGCCCGCTCCCTCCTCGACATGACATCCCTTCAAATATTTAAACATGGCTATCATGTCCCCTTCTCTTAACCTTCTCTTCTGCAAACTAAACATACCCAGCTCCCTAAGCCGCTCCTCATAGGGCTTCATGGCTTCCAAACCCTTCACCATTTTGGTTGCCTGTGAGGGGCCTGGAAGCTGTGCCCTCTGAGGATAGACTTAGAGAGCTGGGTATGTTTAGTCTGCAGAAGAGAAGGTTAAGAGGGGACATGAGAGCCATGTTTAAATATTTGAAGGGATGTCATGTAGAGGAAGGAGAGGGCTTGCTTTCTGCTGCTCCAGAGAACAGGACAAGGAGCAATGGATTCAAGCTGCAGGAAAGGTGATTCCACCTGAACCTCAGGAAGAACTTCCTGACAGTCAGGGCTGTCCGGCAGTAGAACATGCTGCCTCAGAGTGTGGTGGAGCCTCCTCCTTCTTTGGAGGTTTTTAAGCAGAGGCTGGATGGCCATCTGTCGGGAGTGCTTTGAGGGCGTTCCTGCATGGCAGGGGGTTGGACCCGATGGCATTGGGGGTCTCTTCCAACTCTACATTTCTATGATTCTAAGAGAAAGTCCCTGCCAGATCAAGGCACCAAGGCACGCTCTTCTATCACCTCTCCCAGGTCAATGCTGCAGTTAGGTACACACTTGGCACTCTTGGACCTGACCTGAAAGACCACATTGGGATTAATCCACTGAACCCACTTTTACAGAGATAGGATAATAGAACAATAGTTGGAAGCAACCCCAAGGCTTACAATAGTCAAAACAAGCATAGTTAAAAATTCATACTCTACAAAAGTTAAAAAGCAATTAAGCCATAAGATTAAAGTCAGTTAAAAGCACAAAACATTAAACAACACTATCCGCAGCACCAAATAGGAGCCCAGCGCATTACGCAAGGCCTGTTTCTCCTTTGAAACCAATTCTCAAAGAGAGGATTTTGCATGGTGCACAGTCCGAGTATTGGGCTGTGGCTCTAGAGACCAGGGGCCGATTCCCTGCTCAGCTGTGGAAACCCACTGCGAGACCTTGGGTCTCCACAGGTGCAGGTTTCTGCAAGTGAACTTGCCAGTCCTGGGGGCCAAGGGGCAACCTGCGAGGCAGAAGACATGCCCGGAGGTGGATCTCAATCTCAGTGGGGACAGGGAATCCATGCTCAGCTTTGGTGCGAACTTATTTCCGCACTAGACTGTTACGGTGCTGTTGTTCCACTTTCAACATCCTATGGAATCCTGCGGCTTAAGGCCCCTCCTAAACTGCAAACCCCAGGATTCCATAGAATGTTGAAAGTGGAATAATAGCACTATAACTGTCCAGTACGGAAATGGCCTCAATTTTGAAAGACGGGTTTTGGCCCCTTGTGTATCTCCATTAAAACTCAGACTAACACATGGATTCGCCCTACCAGCACCATCAAGATTCACCACCACCTCTGACCCGGAAGCCTCCAGTCACCAGAACGGCCCTTGCATACTTGGGGCCCTTTCTCACAACACTTGTATAGCATTATGATTCCAGCTTAACTGCTGTGGTATCCTGAGAGCTGCAGTTTGTGGAAGTGCTGAGAGGTCTTTGGCTAAGAATTCTAAGCACTGCTCACTAAACCGAAAATCCCAGGACTTCACAGGAGGGAACGTGGGGCAGTTAAAATGGAACGGCAGCACTACAATCGTGTCACGTGAGAAGGGGGATCTTGTCCCAAGGGGGGAAGGGGGTGGGCAGAGACCCTGCCTCTTCCCTCCGAGTAGGAGGAGTGAGAGTGTGGATGCTCCTCTGCTGAGCGAGGGGAGCGATCCTGGAGCCTTTTCTTTCTCACTTAAATGTAATTTTATGGCATTTCTTCCAAAGTCTGAGCATATTTCTGGATGCCAGATGACCACGTGGTTGCCATGGGAACTATCTTAGGATTTTAATGAATACAGCGGAGGTTCCCCCCTCCCTTCCCCTCCCTCCCCTCCCTCCTCCTTCTTTTCTAAAATCCAAGATAAATGTCAGAGGATAAAATAGATTGGCCCTGGCATGCCGCCGCATGATAGGCAGCAGTGGCGCCCCGTCATCCCTGGAGAGCCTGGAAAAAAGCCCCCCTCCGCACAGCCAGGCCTCTCTGCTGGGTCCACAAGCCCTCCTTCCCACCCAGGCCCCATCCACACGTGGCCCACCACTTCCTCCATCCCGAACGCTGAGGATCAGATGCCAGGGAAGAGGCAGAGCGCCAAGGCTTCCACAGAGGGAAGTCTCTGGCTGTGGCGGAATTGCTTTGCTTTCCCCTTGAGCCCCCCTTCCTCCTTCCCTCTGGTCTTCCACACCCCCAGAGTCTGAGATGGAAAGCCCCCTTGGAGGAGGACCTGGCAGATTTGCTTAAACCCCTGTGGTGTATCGATGGTGTGCATTAAAAGTGGGCAGGTGTGAGAAGAGCCACACATTGGCACTACCAGAACCGAGTGTGGAATAATAGCACTGTAACAGGATAGTGTGGAAATGGCCCACGGCTACTCTGAATTTGCAAGACTTGAACAGGACTGTTGATGGCCAGATTACATGGAGATCGCTCATTCAGAGGGTCACCAGCAGCCAAAGCTGGCTTGGGGCACAGAGCAGGTCAAGCATGAACTCTGCCTAGAAACCAAGATGGCTCGACTGAGGCTATCATAGACAGGGCATATCATGAGATTACAAGACTCATGGGGAAAAGAAATCAGTAATGCTTGGTAAAGTGGAAGGCACTGGGAAAAAGGAGGACTGCATTACAAGCGGATCAGGTCCACCAAAGAAGCCGCGGCTGCCCCAAGTTTGCAAGACCTCAGCAGAAGAGGGTCTGACCGGGGTCTTGGAAGTGTCTCATTTAGGAAGCCACCAGTAGTGGATGCCCACTTGATGATACACAGCAACAACAAACATCAAAACCTCCTGAGCACAAAGACCCATTTTTAAAAGAAAGAAAACGGCAGCTCATGACAAACCAGAAGCAACGGTTTTTCCCAGGAAACTGGGATTGTTAGAAGATTGCTGCTGTTGCAAACTCTTTGCTGTGACACACAAACAGCACAGGGAATCACATGCTTTTCTTATTATTAAGTCTCTGTCCCCCGACCCAATCCATTGCCCTTTCTCTAAATTTACCTTGTTGCTATTGTTGTTGTTGTGGGCTTTAGCTTCCAACTTATGGCAACTCTAAGGTGAACCTACGTCAGGGTTTTATGGAGCCGAGAGCATGTGATGTGCCCAAGGCCACCCAATGGGTTTCCATGGCTGAGCAGAGGACCAAACCCCGGTCTCCAAGGCCACAGTCCTAGGCTAAACCACTGCACAACACTGACTCTTTTCTTCCATACATTCCCCATTTTGCACGGTTCCTCCCCTCAGCCCCCTTTTTGCAAAACTGCATTTGAAAGAAACTCCTTCAGTCTCAGATGAAAGTTCCTCAGTCCACAGGGCTTAGTCAGAGCCACTGTGCTGATCTGTATTGCATCCCGAGATCTTATGATATAGTGCAAGATATAAATATTTTAATAAATAAAGCAAAATGAAGAGTGCTGGCAGAGATCAGAATAGCTTGAGGCAGCCCAAGAGCTGTGGAAAGCGACAAGGGAGAAGGCAGAGTCTAAGCGGAGAGCTCGTCTCTCGGGGGATGCTGAGTGCAGACTAATCGGTACAGCCGATCTGGCTTGAGGCTTCTTCTGTGACCACAGCCGCCTGGCAATCTCTTTGTTAATCGGTTGCAAATGGCGAAGCTTTATTCCCTCACCAACAGCACTAGGATTTGCTGCCTCCTTTCCTTCTCTTCTGGACTGGGATGAACTGGGCAATGGAAACCACTGAGCCTGAGGAAGGGGAGCATTAACTTTCTCTGATCAGAGTGGGACGGCATGGCCCACTTTGAATCTAGGCACAAGCCAAAGAGGAGCCTACAGACGGAGTTCAAAAGGCGAGCCAGCAGGATGGTGGATCTTTAAACGTCCAAAGAGCTGCCATCAGGCAGACGATGGAGGGAGCTTGTCTTCTCCAGCTCCAGAGGGTGGGACCCAGTCCAAGGGACTCAAACCCCCCACAAAGGAGACTCTGATTGAGGAAGAACCTCCCGATTCCCTTGGATGGCAGCGGCGTCTCCCTCCTTGGAAGTTTTTGAACAGAGGGCAGTTGGCCACCTGTTAGGGGTGGTTTGGTGGTGGAGTTCCTGTCTTGTTGGCAAGGTTGGACTAGTCGACCAGGGAGGCCTGTGGGGACCAGATACGACCAAAGGGCTTGTCTGGGGTAAAGAGTGAGAAAGGGACAGGATGAAATAGGGGCAGGGCAGTCAGCTGACCGGCTGGGAAGAGAGGAATGGATAAGATCCAAACAGGGTCTTGGGTGCTGGGATTGCAGAAGAAGGAGTTCAGGGAGTTCGTGTTTAACTCTGCTGTTAGATAATACAACTCAACCGATTTTATGTCCCACAGCTCTGCCGGACTCTTTTCATATTAGCATTGAAAGGGAGAACTGGTTACACTTGACTGAACCCACTAGTCAGCACAGCCCCTTGTCCAGGACAGCGGTCACCTTGAGGCCTGTGTTCCAGATTCAGGGAGGGATCCAGAGGGTGAAAGGGGAGGGGGAGTGACAGGAAGCCCAGGGCTGGAACTGGGGGGCCAGCCAGGAGAGGGGCTCCATCACAGCATGGAAGCCATAAGCTCCTCTAGTGTGGATATGGGAGCCTTCTGCACCACTTGGGACCACAAGCTCCTCGCTCCATCTCCATAGATGGCCCTGAAAGCTGAGAAAGTGAGGGAGTCTCTCCCCTTTCCTTCCTGGGGAGTCTTATTGGCACACACACACACACACACCCCGTGGCAGGAGAGGGAAAAGGAACGAAGAATGACTGAAAAAGAGAAAAGGATTCTGAAAAGTACCTTCCCAGTATGCTCAGCCCTTCCATGGTTCGTTCTCTCTCTCTCTCTCTGTGCATATTCAGCCACAACAGCCTGCAAGCTCCCCCTAAATGTAGGGCCGATTCCCCCCAGCCCAGCAGCCTTTTTCTTCCAGCCAGCTTCCTGTGTCTGATGGGACGTTGGGCTAAGGGATCGTTCAATCACCGATAGCCCACCTTCTCCCCAGAACTGGAATTCAAGGCAGTTTGCAAAGTTAAGACAGGTACGAATAAAAATCCACATCAGTAAGTCATACAAAAATGCAAACTATAATTAAACTATACATAGGATTTAAAGCAAATTAAAAATGTACCCATTTATTATTGCTTTTTCTAAAATAATAGCAAATAGAGTAAATACAGCACATCACTGAAAGCCCCAGGACACACTCTGGAGGGGCCGGGTTTTATGAATGAACGAACGGCCTGCCGGGATGGATCATCCCCCAAATTTGTGCCTCGCTTGGGGGCCGGCCAGAGAAAGCCGCCTTGACAATTTAGGCCGCCAAACTGCGAATGTGTCAGAGGGAACTCTTCCTATCTGGATGGTTTCTAAAAAGAAGTTTGAAGGGAGTGTGAGCACAGGCACAGGCATTTATGCGAGTGAGTGTGTGCCTCTGTGGGAGTCTACATGGCAGCAATGAATCATGCTCCCATCCTGGAATCTGTGGGATAATTGCAACCTACACAAGGTAGCTGAGAAAAACCGAAAACAATCTGGAGAAGAAGGAGCCAAAAAGGAGGCAGAAAGTGATGGGTAATTTCTAGTGCTTTGGTGCTTCAAGGACCTCCGCTTCGCATCTTCCAGCTTCCAAGCAACTGGGTGCATAAATCAAAGGGCTGCTTTTCATGACAGGCTGACTCTCCCCCACGACACCCGTTCCATTCGCCATCCCAAAATCTCTTCCCTCGGTTCTGGGCTTTTATCTGCATGGAGGGAAGTTTGGCTGGGCGACGGTGGATGGGCCGGTCTAATGCCAGGAACGGTGATTTAGTGTGCAAAGCATTCTCTGGGCCTCAGTGCGGCCCCTTTGCAATCACCGGGTTAGGCAGGTCAGCATTACTTTCCCTGGATTGGATCAGGTAAGAGGATTGTTTAATGCAGATGTCTGGACCCAGTCTGTAGCTAGAGGCTGTGCTTTTAATTTGCCCCCTTCAGAATGAGTTATGCATTCGCCTGGATCAGATCAAGAAGGATACTGGCAACAAGCTGGAACGTATCCGAAGGAGAACGGCCGAGATGGTAAAAGGCTGGAAAACCACCAAGCCCTGTGAGGATGGTAAAAGGCCCAGAGAAGAGAAGATGGAGAGGAGACAGGAGAGCTGCCCTTAAATATCTGGAAGGATGTCATGTAGAAGATGGAGCCAGCTTGTTTCCTGCTGCTCCAGAGACTAGGACATGGGCCAATGGATTCAAATTATAAGAAAAGAGATCCCACCTAAACTTTAGGAAGATTTTCTTTATTGAAAGAGCTGTTCAGCAGCAGAAGAGGCTGCCTCACAGGCAGGTTCACCTTAGGGTCACTGTAAGTCGGAAATGACCGGAAGGCAAACAACAACAACAACAAACAGGTAGCTAAAGAACAGGAAGCCGAAATTAGGAATAAAGGCCCACTTCTTGCGAAAGGGATATGGGGATAGGACTCAGCTCCCTGGAAGTCTGGACTAAAACCCAAAGCAGATTCACCGCCCCCTGACTTGGGAGCTGCCTTCATCTCGAAAAGCAGAGCTTGGAACAGTTTGCCTTCGGAGAGGTAATAGGACTTTGGCTACAAGTCTCGGGTGCGTGAGCAGATCCGTTTGCTCTGCTGCTTTGTAATGCAATTCCCCTTGGGGGAAAATAGCTTATCAACACACTGGGGGCAGGGACAGAAAATATATCTTTCCTGCACAGCTGCTACTATTGTTTGCCTTCAATTCTGCAGCTGTTTTCTTGCTCCTGAAAATTTCCACCAGTGCGGGGCTTTTTTGCCCTGAGATTGTGCAAAGCAACAGCTCTCAATTACCTTGATTCTGAGCATTGTCTCATCGCTTCTCTGACATTAGAGCCGATCCCCCTCCTCCGGGCTTGATTAAAGCCATTTGTGCCTCTCCCCGAGAGCCCTCTTTCTTCGGGGGCTGCATTTGTCTTGTTTTTGCTTTGCTGGTACACAGGCGTCCTCCAAGCCGTATCAGACACCTCATTCTGCCCCGTGTGTGTGTGTTTCTAGCCTTGTTCCTGCTCAGCTGCTCACCAAATTCCACAAAGATGACTCAGCGGACAGTCCGGCTTTCGGTTTGATCAGAGGATCATCCACAGAAGGAGCCCATGCTTCTGGTGTGCCGAAGCGGTTTAACTCGAGATGGGTCTGCACTACAGAATCATATCCTTTTGAACTCACTGTTAACTGCCATAGCTCCATTCTGAAGAGGTTCTGGGATTTGTAGTTTAGTGCTAGAGGAAGAGGGGACTGCACGCTTCTCCAGATGTTTTTGGACTGCAACATTCAGAACTCCCTGCTTTTGGAGCTGCTGGGACTTGCACCCCAGCCACATTTGGAGGGTGACATGATGAGCACTCCTCCCAAAGATCTCCGCTACTGCTTTGGTGAGTCAGATGATTTGGACTTCAGCTCTCACAATGCCTCACCGTTGGCTCTCCTGGGTTGGACTTCTGGGAGCTGAAATCCCCAACATCTGGAGGGCCAGAGGTTGAGAAGCCAGCGAGCTCCTCTGAATGGCATTTCTCAAGTACCAAACCTCAGGAGAGGGTCACCAAAGTGAGTCAGCAGTGTGATGCGGCAGCCAAGAGAGCAAACACAATTCTTGGTTGCATCAATAGGAGTATGGTGTCCAGATAAAGGGAGATAATAGTACCACTCTATTCTGCATTAGTTAGACCTCATTTGGGATAATACAGTGTCCAGTTCTGGGCACCTCATTTCAAAAAGGATATGGACAAGCTGGAGTGTGTCCAGAGGAGGGTGACCAAAATGGTGGAGGGTCTGGAAACCATGAAGCCCTATGAGGAGCGGCTTAGGGAGCTGAGGAGGTTTAGTCTGCAGAAGAGAAGGTTAAGAGGGGACATGGCAGCCATGTTTAAAAGTTTGAAGGGATGTCATGTTGAAGACGGAGCAAGCCTGTTTTCTGCTGCTCCAGAGACTAGGACAAGGAGCAGTGGATTCAAGCTGCAGGAAAGGAGATTCCACCTGAACCTCAGTGCCAGGGAGTGTGTTGGAGTCTCCTTCTTGGAGGTTTTTAAACAGAGGCCGTGTGGCCATCTGTTGGGAGTGGTTTGATTGTGTCTTCCTGCATGGAAGAATAGGGTTGGACTGGATGGCCCCTGGGGTCTCTTCCAACTCTGTGATTCTATGATTCCGTGATTCTAAAGTCAGCTTGAAGGTAGAATGAGCAAGCGTTGTGTTTTTGGCATTGGACTGCAACTCTGGAATCCAGGGTTCGAGTTCCTACTCAGGCACAGAAAGCCTGGGAGTGAATTTGGCCAAGTCCCTCTCCATCAGTGGCCAAGCCCCCTGAACAGATCTGCCAAGATTTGGAAGCATTGGAAGAGCCAGTACGATATAGTGGTTTGAGTGTTGGAGTGAGACTCTTCGGGAGACCAGAGTTCAAAAATATTTTATAATAGATCAAGTTGTGGACCAGAATGCCGTCGGCAAGATCTTCACCGCTGCCTCTTCTCCCTCTGTTCTGAAATAGAGAAGACTCCGTTTTGAAAGAAATTACTTTTGATCTTTCGATATCCCAATTTATTGCCGGGAGAAGGAGAAAGGAGAGGTGCGATACCTTTCGCAATAACCTGAATACAGTCTGTCACTGATGGGCATTTATTGATGCTTTTATCACTCGACGAAACATGAAAAGAGAATTCTCCTTTGTAGAAGGACTGGAAGAGAATGACACACGGCAAGTAAATCTAATATGGGGGGAAATATTCGATTTTGGAGACATAAACTCTCAAAGTGCCGCTTTGGATGTCAGATGTGGATGGTTTTTCAAGGAATGATGTGAATATAACCCAGGACTAACACGCAGATTGGAACGCAGCCATCCTCTGCTTGTCACACTCTGCCAGATTTTGCGGTCCATTTTTGGATCAAAAGAAGTATGAAACACTGCGCAGGAATAAAGGGTCTCAGTATTTTACAGTAAAGTGCAGACAAAAAAGCATAGTTTAAGAAGAAAACTACTGTGCAACTGTGTGTTTTTTTAAAATTAAACTGATGCAGGAATCATATGGAATTTTACAATAGATCAATTGTGGCCCAGTCGATGGTCTTGGATGGTCTCCCATCCAAACATCAACAGGCCCAGCTTTGCTTTGTCTCCAAAATCAGTTGTGAGACACAACTGTATAAAAATTTCTCATTGGACGGTTTAAATTGCTTTCTTCAAGAGTTGTCTTCTACTTTGCGTAGAATTTTCAGTCCAGTTCTGACCACTGGGGAAAAGATGAGACTGAAGAGCTTCCTCAGAGCACGGCATCTTATTGTTTTTGTAGTTGTGTGCCTTCAAGTCATTTCAGACTCACTGCGACCCTAAGACGAACCTATCATGGAGTTTTCTGGGGCTGAGAGTATGTGACACGTCCAAGGTCACCTGTGGGTTTCCATGGCCAAGCAGGGAGTCAGACCTCTGGGGTCATAGTCCAGGGCAGAAATCGCTGCAACATCCCGTGGCCTTCCTGTCAGGCTGAGAGAGTGTGACTTGCCCAAGGTCATCCAAAGAGTTTTTGTGGATGAGTGGGGATTTGAACCCAGCTTTCCGGGAGTCCTAGACCAACATTCAAATCACTGCACCATACTGAATAGGGTTTTCTCAGCCAGATTTCTTCAGACGAGACTTGCCATTGCTCTCCTCCGAGGCTGAGAAAGTGTGACTTGCCCAGGGTCACCCAGCGGGTTTCCACGGCTGAACAGGGATTCAAAACTTGGTCTCCCACAATCCTAGTCCAACATGCAAGCGACCGCCCTCCCTTGTTCCATCTTCCCTCCCCAATTCCACACAAAATGACCAATTTAAGGGACAGAGAGGTCATCTTCTTGCCTCAGTCCCACGCCTCTCCTGCACGTGCCATTATTGATAGTGTGTAACACACAGCACAGGCAGATTAATGGGGGACCCTGAAGTGTGGATGCTGAAGAGCAATTGGTGCAATGCACTCACACAATCTCTCTCTCTCTTTTCTTTCTTCCTTTCCCTCTCCCTCAAAGGCCAGGCTTTGCTGTTCCTTGCAGGCAGCCTCCCCTCGCATACGGATCACTCAGCTCCTGCGGGTCCTCCAGGAATTCAGCTAACGTGACGGAAGAGAATTGTGCATTTCCCTCGCTCCGCCCCCTGGCCCTCATTCTCCTCTTGCAGGACTGGAACAATTTGCCATATTTCATAGAAATCCCAGTCGCTCCTATTAAATCAGAATACATTTGGCAATTGTTTCCCACTCTGAAATCTAGGACAGTAGGTTACCCGAGCTCCTGAATGGACAGCGTGCAAGAGAAGGAAGGCAGAAGGCGGAAGGCGTAACCCAGATTCCGTATGAATGGGCCGGGGCGGAAGCACCCACGGGCGTGGCGGTGCTGGGGATAGTTCTCCTTAGCCAGGGCCCGTGACCTTGGGAACACAAGGCCGGCGCTTGGACATCATTTTATACGTGAAGATCTCCCCGGTCTTAATTCTGTCCCAGAGTGATGCTTTCTCTTGTAAAAGCCCCAGAGCTAGAGAAAGAGACCGCAGTCACAGGCTTTTTGTCAGTCAATGCTGCTCAAACACACCTGCGTAGAACATGTATTTGTCTGCTAATTGAACAGCAGCACGTGCCCACAAATGCACCGTTTTTGGTTTATTTGAATTAATGAATTAAGCTTTATTTTGATCAACAGCTAAAACTATTTGGGTTGAGGCCACACGTTGAGAAGACAGAGTCTAGCGTTGTGCCAGAGGAGTTATGTTCCATTTGCACAAAACCACCTCATCTGTGAATTGCAATGCAGTGCATCTGAATCTGGCACAATCAAATTCATGCACCTGCATGTGCACTGCCATCCATGCACCGTGCACATTAGCATCTGCATTCATGCACCACAGGCATGTGCACAACCATGCACCACATGAGCAACTCTGCTTTTCTAGTCTTGAAATGAGTGCTGATATTCCAGATTGGGCAAAAGTTTCCCCTCCCTTTCAAGAGTGAACTGGTGCACGTGTAAGACACCCAGCCTTGTTCCAGCCTCGGTCCAGGCTATGTGAAAGGTTGTACCTCCATATCTGAGCCTCCCAGGCCTCGCCACCCTCACAGCTACAATTGGCTGGGAGCAAGAGAGGGCCTTTTTGGTGGCTTCCCCTGGGCTCTGCTCCTCCTGGGATGAGAACACCCCCATCCTCATTGCTCTCCTTCCATCATCCGGCAAAAGCACATTTATTCCAACAGGCTTTTCGAAACTAGACAGGGCTTTGGCTAAGGTGTTGTGCTGTTTTCAATTGTACTGTTTTCAAGCCACTTTTTATCATTTTTGATTGTATGTTTAAGGGTGGTGGATAGTTTAATACCATTCTGGTGCTGATCACTTGTATGTTTTGCCCATATCATAATTTCAGTTTAAATATACTGTGGCAGTACTCAGCCTCTAAATACAACTTCCCATCCCAAATCTATTAGAACAATAAACCTTTTGGAGGGGCAGGGCTATGGGTCCTATTAAGCTGGCCAAGGGCCTGTTGAACCCATTAAAGTGTGGCTTTAAGTCTTGCCTCTGGTGCATGAGTTTGCCAGGAGAACCACTCCCTAGGCCTTGATGCTCCTTTCCAGCCCAGCAGAAACGACTGAGAGAGATCAGGCAGCAAGAAACATCAGAGCAATGTTTTAAAGAAAAAGACAAACCAGACCCCAGCTTCTCCTCTTCTGCAATTGTGTGTAGCAACAGCCCTGTAACCCAAAGCAAACATCTTCTTCGGGCCGAGGACTCTTTGCTCAGCAGCCCAGCTTCGAAGAGCAGAATTACACAGAGGGAGCTGACCGTGCATGCCAATGGGGGCATCTGCGACATCACCAACGGTGCAACGCCTCGCCTCTCGACTCGCCCATCCCCTCCTTCCTTGCCTCACACGCATCCAAGAGCTCACTGGATAAAATAATTATGTAAGAGACTTGCATTTGTTCTGAGGATGGAGGGCTAATTTTATCAGATTGGCCCCTGCCTGCCTAGATAGGGAACATGGATGCAGAAACAGATTTGAAGATTCCCAGCTCTCTCTCGGTCACTGTCCTGGCAAACAACAAAGCAATGACAAAAAAGGAAAAGAAAAAAAGAACTCCCTCGACCCTAAAGATGGTGGGACTGAGCCTGCATTTATATCCCTCCATTGGGAGAGCAGACCACGGAGTCTGCTCTTTGCTTCCTATTCCCCAGTGAGTTACTTGATCCAGAGAACTGGGAGAAGGACCGCAAGGACTGTCTGATCCGACCCCCTGCCAAATGAACAAGATCCCCAGCTTAAGCATCCCTGAGAAGTGGACACCCAGCCTCTCCTTGAGACCCCATACCGTCTCAAGAGACCCCACACCGTCTGAGGGGGCCAAGTCTATGAACAGTCCTTGCTCATCAGCCAGGAAGTTCTGCTGAAGGTTTAGCTGGTGGAATCTCCTCCTTGCAATGTGAACCCATTGTTCCCTCTTTCATGCGATGCCAGCCCTTCAGATATTTCAAGATGGTTGTCACATCACCTGTCTGTCTTCTCCAAGATAAAGCTACCCAGTCCCCTCGGCCCTCACAGAGCTTGGTTTCCACGTGCTCAACCATCTCGGTCACACTCCTTTCAACACTTGTCAACTTGTCAGTATCCTCAAAGGGGTACTATTACGTTCCCTGACCTGAACGCTATGCTGGCATCTCTCCCATTATTCCATGATGGCCCAGGGAACAGTGCGTGTATGGGTGCGTGTGGGAGAGAGGGAGACTTTTGAAATATGTTTTTTTTTGGTCGTGGGGGCCAATGATATTCACAGCTTTTCCACTTTCATGGGGATCTTACACCCCTCACCCCAGTGAACATGGAGGGATGACTGTATTCCCTCTTCTCAGAGCTGACCTTGCAGCTCCTTCTTGCTCTGCTCTTTTCCCTCTCCAGTGGAGAGGCCCTTAACCACCTGGACCCCTTGTTACAGAGCATAGTGAGGTGGAGACTTTGGAAAAGTTACTCTCTTTTTAGCTGCAGCTCCTAGCTGGCTGGGGGATTCTGGATGTTGTAGTCTAATGAGTAACTTCCCCAAGCTCTTGCAATGGTGATGATGCAGCTCTCCAAACACAATCTTATCCATGCCTATACAGAAGTAAGCCCCATTGAGTCCAATGTTGCAGCCTCCCAGGCAAGGCTTGGTCCCAGGATTGCCACTTTGGTGGCCCAGAAGGGCCTTATCTACTGGAAAGGATAACAGCAACTGTTCTCTTCTATGGGCATTTTCGCACGAGGCTGTTATAGCGCGATGATTCCACTTTCAACATCCTCTGGAATCCTAGGGTTTGCAGTTTTGGGAGGATTCCAAAGGATGCTGAAAGTGGAATCATCGTGCTATAACAGGCTAGTGCGGAAATGGCCTAAGAGTCGCCTTGTAATCCAAGCGCTGCAGCCAGAGCTTGGATTGTGCGTCTTCTCACAGAGACTAGGCTGCTTGTTGTCGACCCCTTGCCAAGTTCTGTCAATAGGCAGGAACAAAAGAGTATGAAAGGCAGCAGCTGTTCGGCAGGGAGGGCTCCTGAATCAAAGGAAGGGGGGCCCAGGGCTCCTGCTGGGATCTTTCCTCCCCCGCCAAAGCCTCGGCCCCCCTCTAAATAAGATTCGTTAGAGCCAAATGGCGCATAATATTTGGACGAGGGCAGGGCTCATCTTCTCCAGGGATCTCTGAGATGCGTTAACCGCTGGCAGGATAGGAATGTTAAAATGCCATAAAAGCTATTAAAAGTGTGTATGTGTGACCGAGATCTTGCCCCATTTCAACCCAGTAGTGCAAATATCCCCTGGCAGAGTTAGGTTACACAAACCCTAGACTGAACCCCAAGGTAGTGCAATGTGTGTGGATTAAAGGTCCTTGCCCCTGGCTGACAAGAGGCTGTGTAGCTGCAGTGCACAATGCGCAAGGGCAGCGTGCATTCACACCCTCTTCTGCGTGCTTCAGTGTGCCACCAAATGTGCAACGGTCCCACAGGCCGAGCTCTGCTTGCACCCTGACTCGCTGGATAGGACCATGGTGCGTGGTCAACCTCTCCCCAGATACTCTGGATATGTAGTGCTGATACACCTCCTGATGTCACAAATATAATGCCATCCAGTGTGGGTGTGTAAACACACCCATCCTCCTCCTCCTCAATCATCATTATCATCCTGGTTTCCTTATACAAAATGATAAAAAGTAAACCAAAATCTTTTTTTTAGATAAGCACCACCACACCAAAGCTGGCATCATGTTGATGTTTTAAGTACACGTAACTTCCCTGATGTGTGCACTTGTGCTTTTCCGGTCATGGTGTAAAGTCTGCATTCCGAATACAGCTGCAAAAGTGATGTTCTACAAGAGTAACTTTAGCACAGGCAGCTGGATGGCACATTTTTCCTCCTCAGCCATGCCTCCAACGCACTGCTTGATCCTGTGCACGATGCCCCCTTGCACAAGAGGAAGAGAAGCAGGCAGATTTGCAGGTACATGATAGGGAGCTGCAGGGTGGTGTAGAAAGTTGGCCCATAAAATACAGCATTTATTTTATAACAGTGCCATTGGCCTGTAGCCTTTTGGTTAGAGCCAACTAAGGCAGACTCAGGCCATTCCCGCACCAGCCTGTTATAGTGCTATAATTCCACTTTCAACATCCTATATGCGGAAATGGCCTCGGAGTACCAGCATGAATTCACCCTTAAGCCAGCGTGGGATAGTGGCCTGAGTGAGTGTTGGACTCAGAGACTAGGCTTCCAATCCCTGCTTGTCACTGGAAAGGTCACTGGGTGACCTTGCACGAGTCACACTCTCTCAGCCTCGGAGAAGGGCCATGGTAAACCGTTGGAACTAGGACCCTGGGAGATCAGAGTTAGAATCCCCGCTCGCCCTTGCGCAGGTCACGCTCTCTCAGCCTCATAGGAAGGCAAAGGCAAACTCCGAGCACTCTGGCTGAGACCCCACATCAAGGTCACATCGGGTAAATCTACGGCCTCGAAGTGAAACAATGGCTTTTTTTTAAAAGCCTTTATGTCAAACTGATTTTTATCCAGGCTGCACATGTTTTATATTCAGGGTGGTTTTAAGCAGTTTTAAAATGTCTGCTTCTAAATTGAAAAACCATGTAATATATTTTTAATCTTTTAAATTTTTGTCATTATTTATCATGTTAAGTTGACTTTATTGTAAGCCACCCTGTGATTTTCAGATAAAGGGTAGGATATAAATCTAATAGAAATATAGAGATATCAGTCTAAATCAATCATGCATTCTGACCCTGTGCAAATGATGGCCAACCCACCCCTGTGCCTGCTGTGCGTTCTCCCTGTGTGCAAAGGGGAATAATAATATTGCCCCTCCAAGAATCAAGGAGCACGTTGAAAGCAACGTTGGAGAGCTGGGTATCACCCAGGAATATAGAATGGCATGCAAAATACTTTCGTTTGTGGAACTGGACTTCTTATTTAAAACAAAGCAAAACACAAAAACCTAACTCTGCCGCAGTACACAAAATTACTTTTCAATTATGTTATGTAGCCATCATCCCGAAATAAAAGATATCAAAGGTGTTTCTTTATACAGTCAGCCAAGAAAACCTGAATGCCTTTGTAAATCCAACATTATCTTTTCCACCCCTATATTGTATACAACAAGTACACAGTAAAATTGTCTTTTTCTTTCTTTCCTTTAGCTATTTGAAGTTTGCCAGCTAATTTTTAAATCAGAGCCCACTGCTATGCCTTATCGTACCAGGTTGTCACAGACAGCCCCTTTAAACTTTTCCAAAACTGAGTGATGACCACCAGCCTGGCAGCATTTAATAAATAACCAATTAAGAGTTTGAGATGTCTTTGCATTTTCCCCTTGAAAGAAGCCCAGGAAGGTCAGTTCTGCTACTTTGTAAGATGCTGGTGAGTGAAATTATTTTTTTAGAAAATGCTGCTTCCTAGAATTTAGATACTTTCATACAAAACCACCATAAATGCGGATTTAATTTTGCAACCTCACCAGCAAACGGGAAAGAGTGCAAAGAAATCTGTGTGTGACAGTTGCAAAGGAATCAAATGTCATTTATGTAAGAGACGCCTTGGAAAGGGAACTTGCCCTATAGAAGCAAGGAAGGACAGATGGATGTGATGGCTTAGGCCTGCCGTATCTGAACAAAGCTTGGGAAATTCCTTCTATAAAAGAGAATGAATGCAATTGCTCTGGTATGTAATCCATAAGTGCTCATTTAAGGAAAAATTTGGAGTGCCAAAAAGCAATGCCGAGGGAAAAAGTAAAAGCCTGAAAACCAGGAACTCAGAAAACCAAAAACCAAAATCATAAATAATCAGACATACAAGTATACAAATTTCAGGTGAAGGACATGCAAACCATATAAATACATCTACATTATTCAAGTCCATATTGGCCTTGGGTTCTGAAGAAGTACAGGAATTGTTACACATCCCAGAGATGTTGTCAAAATCTTTAAAATTCAGTATTTTCACTTATTAGTTGGATTTTTGCTCTTTGAAAACTGGACTCTTCACCCGGGCCACTTGGGCCATAGATATTTCCCAGCAGAATCCAGATTTTGACAGACTCAATCTCATTGATTTGATTGATTGCGTATACACTTTGAGTGACCTTCATCTGAATTCTACAGGCCTAATTATTCATGATTGTTTTTCTGCCCCCCCCCCAATTTTTGTGTCCTTACCTTTTGCTTCTGGGCCTCTTTTGAGGGACCCCTCCCTTCTGAATCCTTCTTAAAAGTTAACAGCCCTGACTGTGTGCCCAAGGAGCTGCAGCCTAAATTCAGCCGCTGGCCCCAGTGGGAACAGACCAGTTGAATTCATGGGACTGACAGCAAAGGCTGACCCCTTGCCCAGAGATCCCAGGGATTCAATGGGTCTACTCTAGCTGGGACCAGCAATGGGAGGCCAGCCTTTCCTCTGCTCCATGGTGAGCCTCTCCGAGAGCTGCCCCAGGCTCTCTATTCACCTTCCCATCTCAGATTCAGGTTCAGAAAGAGAAGGCAGAAAGAAAGTCCTTTTCCTCACCCCTGAGGAACGAGAACTAACCTGTGAGAGGCAGGACCTTCTTTGTTTTGGCCACACTGTTATGGAACTTCCTCCCGACTGAGCCACAAAGTCCAAGCTGCAATGTTTCCTTAAGAACATCATGGGCTGGGAATTTCCACATCAGCAGAGCGGAGAATCCACTCTGGAGTTATTTGTGTGTTGGGGAGGCACCTTAAATATCATCTTTAAAGTCAGAACTAAAATTTGGAGATGATACCATGCCCTCATGGTAGTGATGCAAATCCTTGGCTATTTTATTCTCACCTGGTAGGGTAATTCCCCTAGTTTTCTCTGAATATTTCTGTGCAGTTTCCACCCAGTCTGCTCAGATCCCAAAATGTTTCACAAAACTATTCTGTGCAGAAATAATTTGCTGGTTTTGGGGAGGGTGAAAAACTGTGGGTTTTGCACAAAACAAAGCTTTTCCACTCCTCCTGAATGTTTCTAGAAATGACAAGGGGAGGGGGCTTTGTGCAAAACAGATGATGATGATGATGATGATGATGATGATGATGATGATGATGATTTTTTACTGAAAGCACTATTTTTGGTGCCTTTTTTTAAAAAAAGATTAAACACAACTCAATGGCCTGTTGTTTCTGGAGGGATCTACCATTGCTCAACCCTTGGTAGTGTCCTGAGACCCTTTGCTCAGAAATACCTATCACGCATGCAAATACTCAGGGCTTTCAAAGTACTTTGCATGCATTAATCATGGCAATAATCATTGCAACGACCCTGTAAGGTAGGCCCATGCCATTACCTCCATCTCTGCAATGCAGTACCCAAGGGCAAGCTAAGAGAGGAGCGCTTCCCACCACGAGCATGTTCCAGGCTGAGCCCAGATTTGAACCAGAGCTCTCTCACACCATCTCTGAACATATTTGCAAGGCGGGTCAAGAAAAACAGAAGGCGTGTGGGAGGGGGGTGGCAATTACAAACCGTAAACAGCAAGTAGCCTCCATCCCACCCGCCCTGCGATGGATGATGAGAGCGCAGGGATGCTGCGTGCCTCTTCCCTTCTCAGGCTTTCTAGTCATGTACCAGCCAGGCCCCATTATGCCCTGAGCCAACAAGCTCTCCCATAGATCGATGGAGCCGGATAATTTCCCAGTCAGAAGGTGCATAACAAGGAGGGTAATGACACACTCCAGGCAGCTGGAAAGCCATTCACAGCCAGGTGTGAGCTCAACACAGCACAGTGACGCTCTGCTGCTGCAGTCGGAAGGCAGCTCCTGTCCAGCCGGGGAGTCTCAGCGGGTCAAGGCGCCTCTCCCTCTCCTCTAACGCCCGGGATTCATCCCCAGCTCAGGCGGAACACAATGGCCCACATGTCTGCAAGGGGCTGAAACCTGGGACTCAGAGCTGCCAGGCCAATGTCCTGAAACTCTTTGTTATCCCCATTATGAATCCTAGAATCATAGAGTTGGAAGAGACCCCAGGGTCATCCAGTCCAACCCCCCCATCTGCTCTGTAGGAAGACATTCCTAACAGATGGCCCTCCAGGTCAAAAATCTCCACAGAAGGAGTCTCCACCACACTCCTAGAATAGACTTATTGAGTCAATGGCATCTGCTCTGTGTTGACTCACGGCTCAAGAACTGATTCAATGAGATTACTCTAGCTGGGATGACCCAAGAGGATTCAGGTCATTGTTTCCCTGCCATTTTTCTCTCTCTAGAAGAATGAGGGATCCACTGTGGTGTAGAGGTTGGACTAGGACTTCGGGAGACGAGGGTTCAAATCCCTGCTGAACCACCCTCACACCCTCTCAGCTTTAGAAGGAGGCAGTGACACCCCCCAAAAGAAATCTGGCCAAGAAAACCTGGGGGGGGGTTGCCATACGTAGCATTTGGCTTGAAGGCAAACGACCATTAAGGGAGAGCATGGCATAATGGTTTTAATCATAGACCAGGACTTTTGGGAGACCAAGGTTTTGATCGACCCTGCCTGGAACCCCGCTGGGTGGCCTTGGGCAACTCAGGCTCTTGCAGCCATGGCTGAAAGAAAAGTTGCCAAAGTCAGAGTTGACTCGAAGGCACACAAGGAAAACAAGGCAAATGGGGCCATGTGGTGGCAAGACCTAAGTCCTGAAACACCAGCAAAGAAAAGAACATCACAGCTAGCCTAGAAGGTGCCAAATGGGATTGTTTCAAGGATAGTGAGTGTCCCACGTGGGCCACAGATGGGAGGCATTGGCTCAGCATCTTTCCTTTAGCATATTTGAAGGCTACACAGGTGTAGTTCACCTGGCTTGTGGCAAGGTGTGTGGAATGAGGGAGCGGGAAATACTACATAGAATCACAGAATCCTAGAGTTGGAAGAGACCACAATGGCCATTGAGTCCAACCCCCTTCCACTAGGCAGGAACACACACTCAAGGCACCCCAGCAAATGGCCATCCAACCTCCGCTTGAAAACCTCCAAAGAAGGAGACTCCACCACACTCCTTTGAGGCAGCAGCAGATTCCACTGTCTTATGCTGCTCTTTGAAAAGAAAGTGGACAAATTCTCTAGAAAAACATGGGGCAGCTGATAGTACTACCATCCCTTCCCTCCCTCCTTTGTCGGTTCCTCCCCCCCACACCTTGAGCCGTGCTTGCTTCCAGGGGACATCTCAAAGAAGGGACCAGTGTCTTCTGGTGAAGGGCAAAGGGACTGTCAAATTGTCCTCTGTGCCTCCACCAGGCACTTTTCTCTCAGAGATTTCTTTCGCCTGGTCACCTACCTCCTGACCTCAAGCTGAGCTATGCTGGACACCTCCCTTCCACTTCATTGCTCATCTGGAGCCAGGCTCACCTGGGAAAACTGAACCAAAGTTTTGAAGGAGGGACCAAAGAAAGACTGTACATGGTTCAATGCATCCACCCATCCATCCATCCATGCTGGACATGAGTCCCCCACCTTGATGGGGTCTGCGTGAGGGAGGGGGCCTTGCTAGGAGGTTGTTGGGCAGCCAGAACACCCTTCTCCCACATTGTTTTGTGCTTCAGCTCCTGAAGAGTGGGGCTCTTGCGTTCCTCCACCTACACAAGCTCAGAGATTTTTGAAGACCAGTGGGCAGAGATATGGAATGCTTCCCCGATGACTCACTGGAGCTTAAGAGGGATCTGTGTGTCTCTCTGTGTGTGCCTGCCTATATGTGAGCGTGTGCTCCATGCGCACACATGCATGTGTCTTTTTTGGAAGTTAGTGGACCACCTGTCCAATAAACCCTACCAGCCTCCCTCTGGAACAAAGACTCCCAACCTCCCGGCTCTGCAATTTGAGGCGGAAAGCAGACGAAAGGGGTGGGTGGGATGGGGAATTAGCTCATTTTGAAAGCTGCAGACCTGCCTTGCCTAGCCGTCTCTCCCCCCCCCATCTGTGAGGAGGCAAAAACCAGAGCGTAGCTCTTGGGACCGTGAGCATCCGTGGTTTAGATCAGTTTCTCTGGTCATGTACGGATACAGACAGCCGGGCTGGAAATAGGAGCCCCATGCAGGGGCTGGTGGGGTGGTGCTGGTGGAAGGACCTGGCCCAAGAAGGGGGGAGAAGGCGAAGCAGCTCCTGTCATGATGCCCCGTGCTCTCCTCCGAGGAGACCACCGTCATTTTGACAACGATGAGATTTGTCTACACTGAAAACCTGACTCTAACCGCCTGGATCTAACCAGAGGAGACCCAGTGGGCCAACAGAGTCTACCTCTGTGTTGGCGCACCCTTCTGCCGCCGAGCCAGCGGGTCCACTCTAGCGGGGAGCAGCCCCCGGGCCGGTCAAACGCCCCTTGGGCGCCCGCATTATTCCCCATCGCCCGAAATTGCGCCTCAAAGTGATGGCCGGCCGCCCTGCTCGGAGGGTCGATTAAAACAAGAGCAGTCGGAAGGGCCACAGCAACGCTCCCAACGCCGCCCCGCGGCTCCGGCCGCCTGTTTGGCGCGACACCCACCGGCACACACACGCGGGCAGCCTCCTCGGCAACAAGTGAGCCCTCGGCGCAGCGGAGGGTCCCTCCGGCTCAGCCCGCCCCGCAGCGCCCGCCCGGACCCCGTCCTTCCCGTGGCCGGACCCCGTGCGTGTGTGTGTGTGTGTGTGAGAGAGAGGGAGGGAGGGAGCCCGCGGAGCCCCCTCGGAAGCCGAGTCCGAACGGGCGGGAGACCGGGCGGAGGCGCTCTCCAGGGCAGCCCGGGCGGCTCCGGTCTCCCTCTCCGCCCCTCTCCGCGAGAGCAGACTTTCCCCGCGGAGGCCCCAAGGGCGGCGGCCGGGGCGGGGGGGCGGGGGGCGCGGGGGCGGCGTACCTTCCAGGCAGCAGGTGCGCCAGAGGCCGGAGTGGGTCATGACCTCCTCGTTCTTGCGGCTGGTGTCGTTGTCGCCGGCGGCCCTGGTCCGGCAGACGCCGCGCGAGTAGAGCCAGTAGTCGGTGCCCACGGCGATGGTCATGAGGCTGAAGGCGGCGAAGGCGCCCAGGGTGGTCACCAGCATCTGGACGCCGCGGTCACACATCCTCATGCTGAGGCATGGCCCCGCGCCCCCGACGCCGACGGCCCCAGGGACGCGGGACGGCCCCGCGCGCCGCTCCCCCGCTCCCCGGGCGGGCGGCCTCCCTCGCTTCCCTCCCCGGGCGGCGGGGGGGCGGCGGCGCCTCAGCGGCCCTGGCCGGCCCTTGGAGGCAGCGGGGCGGGAGGCTGCTGGCCGGCCGGGCGCCCGAGCTCCATCCCGCTCCGGCCCGGGGCTCCGGGGCTCCGCGGGGAGGGAGCCCAGCCGCGGGAAGACCAGGCGCCGCCGCCTGAGCGAGCCAGCGAGCGAGCCAGCGAGCGAGCGGTCGGGCGCGCTGCCGCTCTCTCTGGCGGCGGCGGCGGCGGCGGCGGCGGCAGGAGGCGAGGCGAGGGCTGGAGGGCGCCGGAGCGCCACGCGGCGCGTCGGTGCGGCGCTGCGAGCGGGAGGGAGGGGGAGGGAGGGGGCGCGGGAGGCGGGGCCGCAGACAGGGCGCCCCAGCGGCTACCCCTCCAGAGCCCCGCGGCGGGCGGCGGCGGCGGCGGCGGCGGGCGGCGGCGGAGGGGGCGCCCTCCCCGCGCTCCTGCCGCCCGGGCGGAGGGTCCCCGGGCCGCGGGGAGGAGCCATTCCCGGCGGGGCCCTCCTTCCGGGCCCTTCCTCGGACGCCGCGGCGGAAGGGGCGGCTCGCCCGGGCCCGGCGCCGCGGTGCTGAAGCGGACAGCTCCTAATCCGGCGGGGGGCGAGGAGGCGGAGGAGGAGGAGGAGGAGGAGGGGGCGGGTCCGCCCCGCCGCCCCCCTGGCTGCCGAGAGCCGGAGGCAGCGAGGGGGGCGGGGCGCCAGGCGCCCACGCGCCCACGCGCGCCCACAGCCCCGCCGCCGCCGCCGCCCGCGCGGGAGAGGGGCCCCCAGGCGAGGGCAGCCGGTGGGCGTGGGGGGGCGCTGCGGCTCACAGGGGGGCCCCGGGGAGGGGGCGGCTGCCCGGGGGAGGCGCGCCTCGTCCTCCGGCCCCGGGGACAAACGGGTCGCTCTCCCCGTCTCCGGCGGCGGCGGCTCCGGGCGAGCTTCTCCCTCCGAGCCGGCGGGGAGAGTGGCCTCCGGCCGGGCAGCGGGGCTCTCGGCCCAGGGGCGGGCACTCCGGCCGGGACCCCTCCCGGGGCTGGGAGGCGGGTGGGCTCCTCTCCGCGGGCCAGCCCAGGGGTCTCCCGGCCCTCCCGCGGCCCAGGCGGCCCCGCTGTGGCCGCCGAAGGAGCGGAGGCGGGGCCGGGCGCGGCGGGTGAGCGGAAGAACCGGGACCGGCGGGAGGGGCCGCCCGGGCGCCAGGCAGAAGGCCGGGAGCCCGAAGCAGACGCGTCCGTCCCGGCACCGCCGAGGAGGCCTCCCTGCTTCCCTGGCGGAGGGGGGCCGGCCCGGGGCGGCTCTCCTCGGGAGGGCCACAGGCGCTCCGGGGGCTGCGGCGACGCTGCCTTCCGGGGCGGGATCCGGGGGAGGGGGTCCCGGCGGGTCCCGGCGGCGGCCGCCCCCCTGCAGCCCCGCTCTCGGCAGAGCTGAGGGGCGAGGACTTCTGTATTCAAAGCGCCGGGGCTGGAGCTACCCGGGGACAGGGCGCCCCCGGAGCTATTCCGACTTCGTGTTACCCGGTAGGCAGCGAAGGAAAGGCTCTTTGCACGTGCTCTGCGCACTGTGCGTTATCTTCTCTGTGGAGGACTCGGCGGGTGGTACAGCTGACCCCGCCCCGTGATCCGGGGTGGACCGCCTGAGCTCCGCTCTCTGCTCCGGCGGGGCCGCCTGCGAGGAGCCGGAGTTTCTGCGAAGACGGCACCGGGGACCCGGTCTCCAGGCTTTCTGGCGGCGGCTGAAAAGGGCTGTGGGGCCCTGGAGGGGCATCGCTTTGGGATGAGCTGGGCCTGACCCGTAATAGGCAGGGCGAGGTGTCTGCCGCTCTTGCTTTCTTCTCTCTCCACCTTTGTCTCTCTTTCTTCCTCTTGCACACGCACGACCCCCTAAAATATTGCATCTTTCAGGTGGGTGTTCATTGCGGTGTGTAGCTTTCAGAGCAAATCTTGTTGGAATATATGCAGTTGTGGTTTCCCTGACTGACCTGATCCACCCATAACGGCGTATGTATGCTATACATCTGTTCTACATACACATGGCTGTATGCATGTGTGTGTGTGTGTGTGTGTGTGGATATATCTATATCTATATCTATATTTATATCTATGGCATGACTGTGGCTCACAGGAGCTGACAGGAGTTGTGACATAAGACACCTGGAAGGGACCGGGCTGTGGGAGTCTGGTGTACAACTTTGTGAACAATAAAACTCCATTTGCTGAGACCGATTCCCTAACATGCTGTCTTTTCCTTTGGGAGTGACTTTGCAAATATATTGAATCTGACTGTACTTTTTGTTCAGAATGGGCGCCGTAAAGAAACACATCTGACCCAAGTTCTCCCGCTTTGTTCTTGGCTCCACAGTCAGTAGACTAACATCTGGGTCTGGCCAATCTTACTGGGCCTGTATCTGAAATCTTTCAAAGGCCACTTACTACTGTGCCAGGTTAATTTCAACACACCCCAAGTCCTCTCCGTTCCAAATTTCCTGTTTCATCCACTGAATCTTCTGCGTGGAGCTCCGTGATCCATAACATGTCTCTGTTGGTTGGGCCTTCCAAGTCAACAGGGTGGTTGTGAATCTGTTCAGGGCTTTAGTCTGAAGGAAGTGTTGAAGATGCCACCCCAAACAAGTTCAACAGCCCTCTTTGGGACAGAGTCTAGGATCTTGGACAGGGCTTTTAATATTCGCACTAAAACACAGAGTGGATTCACCATCACCCCCATGAACAGGGCAGTGTATCTCCGTTTTCCTCTCTTTGGGCCCTTTCACTCTACCCAGTTATTGAACTGCTGTCATTCATCCTAGGGAATCCCAGGTGTCATAGTCTGAGAAGGCACCAGAGTCCTTGGGGGCTGGGAATTCTAAGTACCTCTCCCTAAACTGCAGATCCCAGGGTTCCATAAGACTGAGGGCTGCTGGCAGTTGGCACAGAATTAGAGCACTATAGTACAGTAGTGTGAAAGGTCCCTAAATTTCTCTGGCTGTGAACGGTAGTGCTCTTCCCTGAGCTGCAAATCCCAGGATTCCAGAGGATGATGTTGGCATAGTCCCAATTCCCCCCTTGCTATTTCTGCCTCTTTCTGCCTCTCCTCTCCCTCTCCCGGGTGCCTCCACCCCTTCCTTCTCCCAACATCAAATCTGAGATGGCAAGCTTTTAGGGAAGGTAGCTCTGCCTCGCTCTTGCTGACTATGGTCCACTTCCACCAAAGCGCTTTCATTTTGCTCCTTTGTTTGAGTGACACCGTGATGGACGGTGAGAAAGTGGAGGTGGAGAACCAAGGCAGCATTTTTGGGGGGAGGGTGCCTTGGAAGAGACACTTTGCAGCCTCCCTGCCTTCTTTAATGGATGGTGCCCACCCCTCCAGCTGCCTTTCCTTCTCCGTCTGCTTCTGGATTTCTTAAACTTCCCTTCCTCGCTGGCCGGATTGGATTATGACTCACTTAACCTTTGGGGGATGCATCTTTGCCAAAACCTGCTTTCGAATTAAAGGTCTATTTTAAACCTGTGTGGATGTGATAGGGAAGCAAATTATTTACTCGGACACGGTGTGCATTGGGAAAATGGCGGGCAGGCAGGCAGGCACGCAGGCAGGCAGGGGCACAGAATGGTTTTTGCTCTAGCAGCAAGGCTGGGCACTGGCATGGTTGGCATCAAGAGGGCCCTCGCCATTCAAAGGTCAGCACAATTCCCGTCTCACAGCAGGGAGAGCGAGGTGAGAGACAGAGGTGAGCAAAAGAGGTTTGGCAAAGCCCACCCTGGGGCTTTAGGATTTGCACAGTGGTTAATTTCCAGAATCAGACTTAGCCCACTGCCAAGTTGTGTCCACCTTCCAGCTCTGCATCCTAGATTTTCAAGGGATGGTTAGAAGACCGAGAGAGTGCTGGGGAGACTCAAACCCTCTTTGGCCATGCAGGAACAGGCTAGTACAGCACTCCCAAGGAAATGCCCACCCAACCTCTCTTTAAAGACTTCCAAAAGAGGAGAGTTGCTCTCCTGCCAACAAGCAGCAGCCAATTCCCCAGTTGAATAGTTCTTCCAGTAGTGAAGTTCCTCCTAATATTTAGATAGAACCCCTTTTCTCATAATTTGAACCTATTGGCTTGTGTTTTCACCCATGCAGCAGCAGAAAACAAGCTCTCTCCATCTTCTCATGACGTTTCTCCATGTATTTAACAAGGGCTGTCATGTCACCTCTCAGGCAAACATCCAGAGGACCAAAGTCAGGGAGCTCTTGGTGTCTGGTGTGACCTTACTTCTGCAACCACATTTGTGACCACTTTGGGAAAAATTTTAGCATAAAAGTTTAATGTAAATCTTGGCGACCCACTCTTGGAACATTTCAGTGTTCCATATAAAGATATTACCCTACATGGGTTGTTTTTTGGTATCTGTTTGGAAATCATTTTATACCTAGCCAAGAATTTTTGAAACCAACTATAAATTTCCCTAATCTCGTAAAAGAATATTTGATTGGGCTCTTTTAAAAGAATAAAACCTGGACCATCTATAAGCAAGTGGAGCCTAGTCTTCTTCTTTCCTGTTGATGAGCAGAGTGTCACCCTTTCTCATGCAGCTTCACATTCTTGGACGGTGCTCAGCTCCTCCTCGGTGCCTTCAGAGTCCCACCGGCTACCCAGGATCACAGAAACATCCCCATGAATTATTCTCCATTGCACCATGGGTCAACAATCAGTCTTTCGCTCTGGATGGAAAAGGGTTATCCCCTAGCATCCATTTCTGCAATCTCCCTGGCTAACCTGTCATTCCTTAATTGATTTGTTCTGCATCCTTGGAAGAAAGGGAAGGGCTAATGAATAGGATTGTAATGCAAATGAGAGTGATGAAAGGCAGCAGCAGCCTGCAGCTGGGGAAGGTCTGGGAAGGTCACTGCTTGGCCTTCTTTTTTTGCAAATGTTAAAGAGGCTGCATCTTCTTCTCCCAGCAGAAGAGATGATGAGAGAGACAAAGCATAGCTGGGAGAGCAGGAAGCGGTTTTGGAGTTGGGGCAGTTTTTTCAAACTCTCCTGGAGGGCCTTCCCAATTGCATCATGGCTGAGGCTGGCCATAAGCCCCTCAGTGTCCAGTCCAGGTCCATACCCAGCCCCCGATAACTCAGGAAAAATAGCAGGGATTGTTGCCGGGTTGGGGGACAACTCCCGGCTTCAAAGAAGCTGGCTCCATCCATCACGATGAGCCCCTCCAGAGAGCTGAGTCATTTGTCAGAAAGGATTAATTTATTTTTTTGTCATCAGTTGCCATAATTAAGGGAGGTGTCACCAAAGCTCAATTTGTCACACGTACAAGCTGCGTTGACTCAGCTGAGAAATAACCGCCGCAAGCATCAGGCAGTCGAAATCCAGGAGAAACAACCTGTTCCCCATACTTCTCCCTTCCTCCAGTATCGGGCCCTTCTCTGTCCGTGCCACAGGCTGAGAAGGTGTATCACGTTTCCTCACTGGCCCTAGTGGCAAAGGGCCTTTCTGCCCTACACTGTTCCAGTGCTATGATTCCACTTTCAACCTCCTGTGGAATTCTGGGGTTTGTAGTTTCCTGAAGCCAAGGAGCTCTCTGGCTGAGATTTCTAAAGGCCCCTCCCTAAACTGCAAACCCCAGGATTCCAGAGGTGGTTGAAAGTGGAATAACAGCACTAGAACAGTGTAGTGAGGAAAGGCCCAAAGAGGCCTGCCAGCCCATATCCATGTTGCTGTGGAAGACCATAACGCAGCAAAGGCAGAGGGCACGAGGATGAGAACGAGGCAGGGAAGGGGTTTGATGGCCAGATTGCTCCATTTCCAAGATCAGCTTCTGGAGGGAAATGCTCACCCCAGATTCCCAGTCCTTGTGCTCTCCCTGAATTTCAACCTGCCAGTTGTCCACTGCTGCACAAACAGACATGAGTTCTTTTCGATGTGTGACAGGGCCATCCCATTCCACGGGCATCAGGCCCATTCCCAAGCAGCAGTGGCCAATGGGGAAGGCTGTTGGAGGGATGCATTAAGGCCCCAGGAGAACTTAGAATGCTGCATCCCCCCACTGCACTCACTCCCACCAAAAAATAAAATAAAATGAAACAAAAATAAAAACTCCCCCCCCAAATGCCGTCTAGAGGACATGGGGGCATTTTCACCATGTTTGGAGGCCTTTCTGAACCATTTTAGGTCCAGGAGAGGCCTTTTCTTAATAATAGGAAGTTTACTTCCTATTCCCACGTTGTTGTGTGCCTTCAAGTCATCTACAGCTTATGGTGGCCTCACAGTGACCCTATCATGGGGGTTTCACCTGGTCTGGTACCCCTGCCTGACACCCTCTTTTGTGTAGCAGAAGTGCCCAAGAGGCTGGAAGGAGATTCCAGGGGAAGGTACTACTCAGGGCCGGAGGGGGGTACTTGCCATTGGATTGGAAGAGTCTCCATCTTATGGGGGCTGCCAGAGGTTACCTGTCCCATCCCCAGTCTCTGCCTAGACAGACAAGAGGGCCGTGGCAGCCTCTCCTTGGGGTCCTATGTAGACTTCTAAGCCCCAGGAACACCACACATAGACACACACACACACACACACACGCACGCACACACAGAGTTGTGGTCATCCAGCTTTCCTCCAGGAGGAAGGCAGTGAGCCTGAGCCCAGGCTCATTGCCTTCCTCCTGGAGCAAAGCTGGATGACCACAACTATGTGTGTGTGTGTGTGTGTTGAGTGTGTGTTGTGTATGTGTGTGTTTTTGGGGGAGAGGCTGCAGCAAAGTGCTTCTTATCTTGGCAGGGTTACGTTTCAAGATGCTGGGGAGACGTGCTCAAGGAGGCAAGCTGGGCACCGCTCTGTGGATCCCTTTTTGGGGGGTGGGTGGGCACTTTTAGGCTGTCATGCCCCCCCATTGGAGGAAATAGATGGAAGGAGAGGAGCTCCCTCCACCCCCACTTTCCTGCAATTGCCTCATTTCTCTTGGGAGGCATCTCAGCATCTGTTCCAGGGACTGCAGAGCGGTTTCTTTGCTAAAGGGCTCAGTCAGGCATTCTGTCGGGAGGGCGTACATGCCGCCAGCGCATGGAAAGGGGGGGGAGCACCTTGATCTTCCTAATTGGTTGGCTTATCATTCAGAGGCTCCTCTGGCCCTCTGTCGCTTTCATCCTCTTTCCTGTTCTCTCTTGGATCACAGGATACAGGTGTCCATTTAGTTCTCTCTCTCACTCACTTGTGCACAAGCTGAGAATTTTCCTTCCTATGATCCTGCAATCTATGTGGACTACCTGAACATCTCCAGCTGGCTGTGTTACCTCCTCCTCTTGCCTCAGTGGCAGTGGTCCAGCGTGCAAACACACATGATATTCCGTGTCCAGGAGGCTTCATATTTTGCTTCATTGGGCTAACTTTTGCCTGCTTTATAATTCATCTCTACACAGAGGCTGGGGTGCCACCTCAGAGGTGGAGCTGTGTAAATATTTGTGTATGTATTTGCATGCAGAATTCTGCACCGACTGGCTACCATCCTTTTGGTGACACGTGCAAATGTAAAATTGCACTGTGTATGCAGAGTGGGGTTTGCTTGGTTTGTTTGGGGACAACATGAGGCAATTATACCCAGCTGCATAAGTGAAACTGCACATGTGGGACTACTGCACCGGCAGTAGAGTATAGAGTATACAGTGTATAGAGAACCTGTCAATGCACACGGCCTCTATGTATCGCCTTTGCAAATTGTGTACTGCAATTGCACAACAGGCTGCCAGCTATTTGCACTGCCCATTGATCCACACACGCTGTGCTGCATTGGTATTCAGTGTAGAGCTTGCTTAACTAAACTCTGCCGGTGGGCATTCATGGTATGATGAAGAGATGTAGGGTCACAGCCACTGTCTTAATGCAGCTCATATGTTACAAGTTTCCTACCCCAGTGTGCCACACACCAGTATGGCCTTCTCTTGGGGCTCATGTGGGCTTTCGTGTTTCCTTCCCTTCAAGGGGTGAGAATTTCCCTCCCACGTTCCTCTGCCTGGATGGAGGGGAAAAAAATCCATTCCAGCCAACAGGAGAAGCATTTGCAATAGCAGAAAAGCACCATGCCTTTCCCGGAGAGCTTTGCATTCTCCCAAAGGACTCTTTGAACGGGGGCAGGGCAGAGATTTCCTAGCAGAGTGTTTACACAAACCTGTTTCCTCCCACAATATATGGCAATACATACATACATACATATACATACATACACACATCGATCAAAAGAGAGGGGTGGGGAGAGAATGTGATGGCCTAAATCCAGTTTCTAGCTCCAGCTAGAGTAGACCCATTGAAACAATGGCTGGACACTGTCAACCCTAATGCAAATCCCATGAATCTGACAGGCCTGTCCCAGCAGTTGGACAGAGGCTGTCGCCATAGACTGTAATCCTGTGGGTGCCTGACCAGGGGTGGTTGGGCTTTTTTTTTTCTGACTGTGCAAATGGCCATGCTCAGCTCAAGGTTGTAGAAGAAGAGCTGATCCTGAGCTGCAATAAAGCACGAATGCAGCTACATATGGAAGCCCTTTGCACACAAGGCATGGGTGTGTATTGCACATGGATCCACATTCTGTTCAGTGGCCATATTCAGTTCCACATTTAGGCTGCAGTCCTGCATTGGGAGACAGAGCTCTGAGAGGCAGATACAATTGTGTCCTGTCCAACATCTCTCCCCATCCCACCTTTTCTCTGCTGAGGGCATAGTGAGGGTTGTCCACAGGGATCTCTGTGTCATTGCTCTATGTCTAGTTGTAGGAAAAATGCGTGTCTGCTGCTCCCAGTGCTCTCTTCTGGCCCAGAGGTGGCTGGGTTCAGGGGGGCTGCAGCTGAGAACAGAGGGGCTTGGCGGGGATTTTGGTTTTTATGTGGCCGATAGAGAATTCCCACCTCTACAGTGACCAAAAAAGGGAGTTGCAAACAGTCTAAGTCTGACTTACAGCATCACAGTTTGCCAACAGGGTGCCAGGCTTGAGGTCTTGGATCACTTGCATGGTGCTGACTTTGAACACATGGGCTGTGTGGCATAATCTCACATGCCAACATTTAACTAATGCATAATTCCACGCACCAGGATTTGCACTATGCATGCTTGCCAGAGGTTCTTAGCCATTGGACTAACACTGGAAACAAAAGACACAGGGACCAACTTCTGGGGGACCAACTTTTGACTTGCTGTTTGGGCACATGCTATAAAAGAGAGAAAGAGAGAAGGAAAGAAGGAAGGAAGGAAGGAAGGAAAAGAGAGAGAGAGAGAGGAACAAAGGGAAGGAAGGAAAAGAAAAAAGGGAGGGAGGGAGGGAGGGAGGGAGGGAGGAAAACAGCATCTATCTCCCTCCACTCCACCTGCTGCCAGAGACAACCAATGCTTCCCCAGAGCAAAGCCCCATGTCTTCTTCTGACTCTGATCTTCTCCCAGTGGTCTCACTCTTTCTTCCAGCCATAAGACTGGAGGTGAAGCTGGTTATTAAAAATGCCAGCACGTTTGTTTTCCAAAGGACATACAGAATACACACACACAGACAGACACAGACCCACACGCTTTTGTATTACTAGTTGTGGCAAAAGAACAGCCCTGGGATGGGGTCGGGGAGGCTGAATGGAAACAAAGATACTTGGAGCCCCGAGGCAGAAGATGGAAGGGCAGCCAAGCACAGGCGGAGACCCCCAGGGAAGAAGCACCCCCTCCTGTTGCAAAGGCACTTCTGTGTTGGCATTCTGCATCAGGATTCTGCATTAGGGGAAGGTGTGACTCATGGGCCACAAGTGGCCCCAAGGGCCCTCCAGCACTCTTAAAACTTTTTTTTCATTGATTTTTTTTCCAATTTGGGGGGCATTTTGGGCAATTTTTTTTCATGGGTTGAGGGCAGCCTTCCAAAATCTTCCTGGGGGGGTGATGCAGTCCCCTAACTTGCAACAGTCGCTTGCCCCCATTCCGCACCGGTGCTGCCCGGCTGTGTGTGCTTAAGCAGAAGTTAGTCGTTCCAATCATCAAAGGGCACCTCTCTTAATTCAGACATGCTGTCCGGCGTTTGGGTTGGAAATTTAGGGGAGGAGAACATTCTAAAATTCTAAAATGTGGAGACACTACTAAAGAAAACAGATTCAACCTGGCTTCTGAAAGATACAAGTGAATTGACGAAGCAAGCATCTTCAGACACTGAGAGGGTTGACTTGGTTTAGTTTGGACTCCAAACAGAAACAAAGAAACCATCAGACCAACAAACCACGATTCTTGTAAACAGGGTCACGGTCATGGCAAACGTGTGGCACAAACTGCTGAGGATATTATACTGAGCATGCTTAGCATTCACGGACGAGAAACACCAGCATCTTCAGTTCCAGAGAAATTGGAAAATACAAAGATGGTAGCAAACTGGGATCTTTTTGAGACAATACTCTTGACGTGTTTCAAAACTATTGGAGTGGTCATGGGTTGGAAGTTGGAGAACGCTATCCTTTACAGACCACTCAGGGAACACACGAGCGATATAATCCTGTTGGTTAGTCCTAACTACGATAGACCCATTGATCCGGCTGCTGAATGTTGGGTTGACACATACCTAAATCCAATGAATGGGTCTATTCTAGTCAGGACTAGCAGCAATAGGGTATATATCCATGTGGACGCACAAACACAGAGCGAAAGCCGCCTCGGAAAGGACTGTCTCTTCTCCTAGGAAGGTGTGAGGATGCACCGTCGGGCCCAGAAGACTGGTAGCCGTATCTACAAGGCAACCGGGCATTCAGACCTGTGACTACAATGGAAGGAGGTTTTCTGCCATGTTGCTTAAACGTGAATGACAAATTCAGGATTAGTGTAGGAGAAGCCTGCAAACTCATTCTGGTCCAAGTTCATGATGAAGAGTTTGTCTGTGGGCGTGAGCTCCACCGGTTGCCTGGTGAATTCTTTGTCAAAGTTGGAAGTGTCGTGTTTGTCTTTCTGTTGGATGGAAAGCAGAAAAAGCCAATTAAGGAAAGCCAGTGGAAAGGGAAAGGAAAAGGTAGAGAAATCTTGGCAGTCAAGGAGGGCTGGAAACCTTAAGGTTTTGTAAGTGGTATCAAAGGCCTGGATTCCAGTGTCTGATTTCAACTGTAGGCCTGCAGAATCAATTGTTGGACAGTGAGTCCAAATGCCATTGTGTGAACGAGTCCACGCTGGTTGGCGCTAACGCTATGAGGATACAAGCCTGGGTGTAGACATCTCCAAGCTGTCAATGGGACCGAGCTGGGCCACGGCCATTTTCACACTAGGTTGTGCTATAGTGGCACTTTCAACACCCTATGGAATCCTGGGGTTTGCCTCAAAGGCCCCTCTCTAAATTGCAAACCCCAGAATTCCATAGGGTGTTGTAAGTGGAATAATAGCACTATAACAGTCTAGTGCAGAAATGGCCCATGCCTCCAAGCAAGGAGTTAAGCAGTTGAATAACAGCCTCTGTATTTGAATTAGGAATAGAACATTATCCCCCGAATCCTATTTGTTAGTACTGGTTAGAGTTGACCAAGTAAAAATTGTTGATTGGTGATTTAACACACAAACAAACACTACTGATTCAATGGATCTACTTTAGTTGGAAGGAACAATAGGACTGAGACCTATGGAAATGGCCAGTGGCCATGATCCAAATCTGCACGCAGCAATGCAAGAGTGGAAGTTTTCTGTTCCTTGTTCAGCCAACTGCTAACGCTGACCCCTCAAAATATATTTGGAAGCTTCCAGGAATAAAACGGAACTTGGAACCAAATCCACTCCGAGTATACACAAACCAATGTTCCCACTGAGAGGCTGATTTGCAACTAAGCGTGCATGAAGCTGCAGTCTGGCATTCAGTTTCCACGGGGGAAACACTCATCAATGAGTCCCATTGACCTCAATGGATAGGTGTGCATAAGGATCAAATCCTTAATGTGAACAGCTAGAGCTATGAGAGGAAAATCCTCAGTATAAAACATCACCTAACTGGCCTCAGTCTTAGGTGTCTTGCAGTTTTCTCAGCCTTAATTCCACCATATGTAACTTCAGTGCAATCATCTGTTGGACTGTTGAATGGGTTACCGACACAACTATCTGTCTGTCTGTCCATCCATCTACATTTTGGTCAACAGAGATATTCATAACAATAATAGTACTGGATTATTAAGTATGTTATTACTTAATAAAGGGCATTATTAACCTTGAAAAGCAAACTTGGGCCATTTCTCCACAAGAGTGTTATAGTGTTATTATTCTACTTTCAACATCCTATGGAATCCTGGGGTTTGAAGTTTAGGGAGGGGTTGCCTGGCCCCTCCCTAAACTGCAAACCCCAGGATTCCATAGGATGTTGAAAGTGAATAATAGCACTATAACACTCTAGTATGGAAATGGCCTTGGTTTTTTGTACTCTGGAAAATGGATGATTATTTTACTTAAGTGTCAGTCAGACTCTCACCTGTGTATGCTCTCTGGATTGTGCCCTATTTTATATACTGACCTTCAAAATATTCTTGCAATATTGGGTGCGCTGCATTCCAGGAAGCAAGTTATTCATGCAGAGAGCATCTTAGAGGATACCATGACAAATGCCAACAAAAAGAAATGCATTTTTCCTCTCTTATGTGGCATTGAATGTTCTTGCTCTGTACAAATGTTCCAGGGTCTAGAGAGATGCTCCCACCCCTACAGAGTCACAGAGTTCCACAAATTGGAAGTCCTCCCCTGTATGGGGTGGCAGCAGTAGTAACTAATCATGATCCATTGCTTTCCTTTATTGTGCAAATCTTTCATAGAAGTTAACTGCAAAGCAGATTGCAATACACAGCTGGGAACTGACTTGGAGAAGAAAGAAGCATCCCTTAAAATGCAATAAACAGAATTTCAGAGCAGCGAATGAACTTTTATATGGCATCAAGGGAAGCGGTTTGCATTTCAAAGCTGAAGTCGGGCAGGGCGCTGTGGTTCTGCTAGACCTTTGGTGGAGAGGAAGGCTTTTATGTTGCCCCCAAAGATCCCATAGAGTGGGACCTGCGTGGACAAGAATCCCAGGGGAGGGTGGCCATTGCCTATTATCTTTCAGGGTCAGAAGAAAATTGATGTAGTCAAGGCCATCCCAAACCCAGGCCAATTCCCCTCCTTCATGTTCCCCAGAAGCCCCGCTGGGCAGAAGAGCCAGCCATTTCCACACTAGCCTGTTATAGTGCTATTATCCCACTTTGAGACCCCTCCCTAAACTGCAAAGTCCAGGATTCCATAGGATGTTGAAAGTGGAATAATAGCACTATAACAGGCTAGTGTGGAAATGGCCAAGGAATCAGCTTTTGCCGAAAGGATAGGTAAGCAATGGGATAATTTAGGCCTGGTTTCCTCAATCTCTCCCTCTGCGCTCCCAGAATCTTAATATGGTGGGCCCTCGGATCAGCTGGGGCTTGATTTCAGAATCTCCTGTGGATGCTCAAGTTCCATTACATACAATGGGGTAGTAAAATGGCATCCCTTATATAAAATGGTGAACAACTTTTGGATTATTATTTCTTGAATACTTTCAAGCTGTGGCTGGTTGAATTCGTGGATGCAGAATCTGTGGATACAGAGTGCTGGCTGTACCATTTTCCCTTGTTCAAAGAATGGATGGGAATTAAAAGGGAGTCTTTTCTGTATCTGCTTTCTCCATTGTGGTATGTGGTTGTATGTGCATGCAGAAATATCCAAGGGTTGGGAGGTGGGTAGCCTAGGAAATAAAATGGAAGCACCCTCACCCAATTTCCCCTGTCCCCCCCCACTAAAACATTTATTTCCCTAGGGGGGAAAAATGAAAAAAAAAAAGATTATGGAGTATTTTCATTTAGAATGATGAATAAATGTTTACAAATGTACTGCCCCAAAATCATTTCTAAAGCAAAATAAAACAAAATACCAACTAAGGGGAAACGGACCTATAATTACCAGTTCAATTTGCAATTCTCTTCTGAATAGGGTGTTCTTTTAATAAATGAAACATGATAATTTTATGGCAACCCAAGTTCACTGTGATGTATTTTATGTCCCTAAATAACAAAGTGACTTTGAACCTGTAAAAGACGCTAATATTGCATTTTTCAGTTTTTTCCAAAAACTTCTGTCCTCTTCACAAATCAGGAAAAAAAATCCCACCCATTGGTTAAAAATTGCGATAAAGCAAAGGTGCACACAGCCATTTCTGGAGGATGCAGACAGATTGGAGGAGGCTAGAAGCTGCATTCCCTTTCAACAGGCCCTGGATAGGCCAGGTCTCCCTTAAAACAGGCCTTTCCACCTTCAGGCTGAGATCCTGGTGGAAAGCAAACCTCTGCCAGTTGTGGTTCTCCTCCCTCCAATTCCCTGGACATGCACCCAATCTCTGTAACTCTCGGGTGGCCCTCATGGCCAAGTAAGGGCCACGTAAGCCCAGGGGGTGGTCAGGCAGCACGTGGCTGGGTTTCTGCAAATGGACGCTTGAAGATGGCATCACCTCCAAAAGCCAAGGCTGGGCAAAATATTACCTACGGGCCACATGCTGCCCTTGAACTCCATGTTTCTGGCTCCTGAGACCCCCTCACTTAAGGCCTTCAACCCTACAAAAATTAAAAAAAAAAAACTTTTTGGTGTAATTGTTGGGCAAGTCATGCCTCTAACATGCAAAATACACCCAACCTGACCATATAATCACTTCAAAATGCTATGCTACCCCTAAATATTTCCACGATCCTCTGCAACTGCTCTCAAAATGGTGACAGGAAGTGACATCACATCACGTCCTGTCATCATTTTGAGAAGGACTGCAGTAGAAAATGGAAGTATTTGTGCTTATTCAGTGTGTGTGTGTGCACATGTTTGTTTGTTTTTTGGTGGAGAGGATGCAGCCTCTGGGGAGGTGGTCTAAGGGAAAAATGGGTGGTGTACAGGGAAAATTGGCCACTGGTAGCTCCTGTGAGTTTCATGGTCCTCCCCTGTGCCGCAGCCAAGACCGGATGGGTCCCTCCTAGAGGGTTCCCTTGCTAGGCACCCCTCCCGTGCATTCAGAGCGGTGCCAAAGGCAACAGAGATGGGCCATGGCCTCCACGAAAGGAGAAGCATACCGTTCTAACTGCCCCATCAGCATGTAAAGCCGGTCCATTTGATCAGAGTTTCAGCACTGGTCAACATCCCTCTTTGGGAGCAGGGAGGGGAGAAGAGAATGTCCTTCTGGATCCCAGAAAATGTACGTTCAGCTGGCCAAGATGTCCCTGTAACCTGGGCTCATCCCTCAAAGACTGGATCCTCCAGGTAGGAGCCACAGATGTCTTGTGTTTCCCCTTCCTCACATAACATGTTCTGGTGGGTTGCGTTCTGATGAGCCCAAGGGCTTCAAAAGTTCCACCCCTACATTTTCTTCTCCTTGTGAAGTTGCAATGAGGACTTTAAGAACTACAGACAGCCTACCACTCATTCATCCTTCTACAGTGGCAGTTGGTGGCTCCCATCTTAGGGTGTGTGTGGATCCACTTCGGGTTTTGCATGGCTTCAGGGGAGCTCTCCAAGGTGCTGAAAAATATCCAGCAACTTGGACAAGCTTCTGCAAGGGCTGAAGGAAAACCTGGAATGGATTTACCACCCCACTGACACAGAAGCCACCAGGCTTGTCCTTCTAGTCAGAATTTCAACTGTTGCCAAGATTATCAACCTGGTTTGCACTCCCAAATGTTGTTCTTGGTGTTGCCAGATGTGCCAATCATCATCATCAACAACAGCAAATAATAGAGTTAACAGTATTAGGAGTTGGATTTTTAAAAAATATTTTAACTACATAAATGAAACACAGCCAGCAAGTGTGAGTTGGCTTTCTGCTTGCAAAACATTCTTTTCCCCAACTACTTCCTTCTGCTGTCAAACCCCAAGCCAGCAAGTTCACTCGCCGAGCCCTGCTTACCCATGAAATGAGGTTTCCTCCAAACACGATTTCTTAATTTTTTATTTTATAATTGTATCTGGAAAAAAAATGTTGGCACATGAACAGCCCAAAGCAAACTGGTAGGTGATAAAACACCCCACAAGCATGGGGTGAGAAAGTACAAGAGGTGGACGAGCAGCATCGAGGAATCTTGCAAGAATTTCCTTTCTCCTCGTTTCTCTTTGAGAGTTGCCGGAAATACAGACAACTTAAAATCCCAGTGGCAATTCTTGGTTATTCTCAGAAATGTTATTAGTTGAGACAAAGGAAAATAAAAATACTTTTATAGCTTCAGTCAAGTAACACAAATACGGTTTTGGACTTCTAAATATCAGCTTCAGTTTTTTAGTAAAATACTCAGTTTTTGACACACGAAAAGCACAGTGGAACAGACGGGATTTGTGGATTTTGGCAACTGGACAAACAGCGCCCCACTCCCACCCCCACCACACACACCCCAATTATTTTCAGGAAAGATACCCACAAACGTTTGGTATGAACATAACATAGAAACCGTGACATGGATGGTAGAGATACTAGGGTGACCATTTCTTCAAAGGAAACCCTCCTGCTTCTCCTCTGGCAACCAACGGGGCTAGAATCCTAGAACGGTGGGGCTGGGAGAGACCCCAAGGGCCATCGAGTCCAACCCCGTTCCGCCATGCTACCCCTCACTCTGAGTGCCGGGGAGTCAATTCTCTTTGGGTAAATGCGATTATTCCCTCAGCCCCCACCTCCTTCTTTCTTTCTTGGTGTCCGGACCACCAAAATGACCGTGAACTCATTGGGAGCCCTTTCACACTACACAACTATAATGCTACATTCCCACACCGTCCAACTGCCCCAACTTAATAGGGGCAGTCTTGATTAATCCTCTGCCATCCCTCTTTTACATCTGCCTTTAAACTGTCTGGGTTTCTCTTTCCTCCTCATCTCACTTCCCCCCTTTGTCCTCATCTTATTTCAATTGCTGCAAAGCATCGAAAGGACAAAATTAGCTTGCACCCAATTTAACTCAACAGGGAGGAGAGGAGGGGTAGAATCTTGTCCTTCCCACGAGGCTCAGCCAAAAGCAAACTGCAGCAGCCTGTCTTAGCTTGCTTGTTCTTCTTAATTAATATTTTTTTGCCATCTTGGCTGCCTTCTGATGTTTCTTGGCCACATGTGTCCCTGTTTTCATCTGCACAACGGCGGAGACTATGCATCCCACTCTAACTGCCATGGCTGCGTCCTCTGGAATCCTGCGAACGGCATTTTTGGGAGGGACGTTTACCTCTTCCTGGGGGAGGGCTCCGGTGTCCCCCCAAATACAAACTCGAGGATGCCACAGGAGACAACCACGCAGCTAACAGTGGCATCAAAGTGTGGTGTGAGAAGGCCTCTGATTCCAGAAGCTAAGCAGCGTTGGGCCTGGATTGCGCTTGGATGGAAGACTCAGGGAAGGTGAGGAAAGACTCCTACACAAACAAAACCATGAAGACTCGGGGCTGCCAATCAGACCTGTCCACAGCAGGCTAAAGGGATGAAGGATTTTATTCTGTGCAAGGCCTCCGTCTTATGTTCCTCACCTCGCCTGACTTCAGAAGCTAAGCAGGAATGACCACTTGCCTAATGCCAAGAGGGGCATGCCCCAATTTCTCCCACTCACGCCCCTTTTGTAAGATTTGCATGGAGGCCCTGAGTCACAGTCAAGGCCTGCAAAGCAGCCATTCCACTCACATGTTTTCTACCCACCTAGGCATCAGGAAAAGAACAGACCTGTGAAAAGAACAGGGCTGTCCTGCAGGCAGCGGGCAGTGGAGAGTGTTTGAAAAAGGAATAGCTGCTCTTACGGATTTCCAGGATGCTTTTGTGAGACAGGGATGCCTGGGAGAGCCTGGGCCACCGAGGCAGCTCTGAGGGGACCAGGCACCCCAGAGATCCCCCTGGGCTGCCCCTGGCCTACACGGGCAGGCAGGCAGCTCTTCTTGGCTCCAAGACTGCAGGCGGAATTCTTTCCTAGCTGGACCTGGAGATGCTGCTCGAGACTGAACCATGGGGAATTTTGTGTCTGAAGCTGGATTCCTACCCCCGCCCCTTGCCACAAAAAAAGGCTGCACTATACATGCAGAGTGATTTGTATCCAGCTGGCAGCAGTGAAAGCCATTTTGTGCATGCAAAGCCATTGCAATAGCACATTAAAGTAGCACGTGAATGCGCATTGCCTCTGTCCCTTGTGCACAGCAATTGCACAAGGGGTTGTCAGCTGTGTGCTTTGACCATTGATCCACACACATTCCATTAGGATGGATCTTTTCTGTCATACTTCAGTGGCACACCCCTTCTGTTAAAATGCAGCTTTTGCCAAATCCCGGCAGAGTTGCAGTGTTGAAATGTAAAGTTGGCATGCAGGATGGAGGGGGAAGCTATTGCTCTGGACCCCCACTTTCCGTTTCTCCCAGTTTTCATGGGCTTGAATTCATTCTCCAGAGAATTCAGGGAATCATAACATGGAGCAGGAGGGCTTCGGTAAGGAACCCCTCCCGCTTCCTTGGTGGCCCTGGATTCCTGGGGAGACTGAATGTTAAACTGAGGTTAGGTTGACCAGAGAGGTCTCTCCCCAGAAGTCTCACTGAGATTTTAGGGCCAGTCCAGGCTGTAGGACCCTCACAAAACTTCTCCTCGCCCCACTTCAGGGTCTCATAGAGAATCACCAGCATCCCCCAGGTGCACAATGAGGCAACATGCACCCCATTTCAGTGCAACAGTAAGTTTTGCTGATCCAAAATTCTGCAGAAATGGTAGCAGGTTGTCTCTTGTGTACAGCCTGATGCCACACTGAGGCTGCAAGAGAGATCTTTCAAGAAATCATTTTGCATGCTGAAGGGTCCCAACTTTCCCATCTCTCCTAGGCGAAAGCACCCTTTGAAAATGAAAAAGAGACTGCCCCCAGTGGGTTTTTACAAGGAGAAGAACCCATCTTGGGACCGTGAGAATGAGGGCCTATTGAGTCCTTAGGCAAAGAGGCATTTGGGGCAAGGGGACAAAGAGAACATCCCTGGGTGGATCCAGTGAGGCTCCTGACGTATCTCAACCCAAAGAGGTTTTCCCAGGTTGATTTAAAGCCAGCTGGCCCTTTCCGGTCCCATGCTCCAGCTATGGTGCGGCTGATGTCTCTCCTCTTAGTGGGGCGGTGAATCTACTAATCCAGGTTTCTGCCCAGACTTAAAAGGACCTCTCCGAGGTGCTGAAGCTATTGTGGGGCTATGGCTCAAACCCAGGGACTGCTCTCTTAGATCTATGTAAAACCTGGAATGGAGCTACTGTCCCACAGCCACGGGAGATACCGGCAGCTACTGGGTTAAATCTACGGATGCCTCCAGAGAGAAGGAGCACCTCTGGACCCACACCTTGGGCACTACAGCTGTTCTCGCCCACGTGTGTGACTGTGATGTGAGCTGCATCAGTGACCCTACAGACCTTTGAGATATGGTCATTCTAGTATTGCCACAAAAGAAAACCCAAAGCATGAGCGCTCGTGTTTGCCATGGAGGTATGTCACCACAACAGCTGCTGGGACCAGATGGAGATGGAGATGGAGATGGGAGCACAGGGACCATGGCGGAGGAGGAGGCGGCGGAGGAGGAGGAGGAGGATGGTCTACAATGGCTACTTAGCTCTTGACTTCAGGCTTAAAAAACTCAGAGTTAACAAAGGAAAATCCTTCGAATTCTGATTGGTCAATGTTCCTGATGACTTCCTGGTCAGGTGGTGTTAAGACAGGTGGGTGGCGAGTGAAAAACCGGTCGAAGTTTTCAGCGTTTCGTCCGCACTATGAAAGGGGAAGAAAAGAACTCATGGTAGGTGGAGAAAAGGGGGCAAAACGAAAAATTAAAGAAGCAAAGGAAAACTCCAAACTTAAAAAAGTCAGATGTGATTTGCTGCAACTCCTGCCACGGCCTCCCGGCCCCCGCCCCGCCCCCGCCCCCCGCATGGGTCAGGCAAAGTCATTCAAAATGAGCAAAATGAGAGAAATCAAAAGAAACAAACAATGCAAAGTATTCATGGCTCCTTTAGCAGAAAAAGGGTGAGCTCGGTTGCAACTGCTGAGCAGTTTTTATTTTTTCTCATGGAGGTGCTGGGAAACAGGGGAAGAAAGCTGCCAGCTGGTCTTCTCGCAAGTAATTGTAGGGAGGAGATGAGATGGGGAGGCAATTACTTGTAGTGCTCTGCCAGTTGCATGCAATACCATACCTGTCCAAGAATGTGCCACATGCATGGGTGAGGGCATCTCTCTCTCTCTTTTTTAAATAAACAAACACATTTGTTATTGTCCTTCTATCCCGCTTTTACACTGAGTTCTTAGAGCCGTAGGATCTTAGGGTTGCAAGGGACCCCAGGGACCCCCCAGTCCAACCCCATTCTACCAGGCAGGGAAAGCACACTTACAGCACCCACAAAAGATGCCCCTCCAACCTTGGAGACCTCCAAAGGCAGAGAGCCCACCCACCCACACTCAGGCAGTTATCCCTCTGCAAAGCAGTGCTTACAGTCAAGAAGTTCTTCTTAAGGAGAAAAAGTTCTTAAGTGTTTCCTGGCCAAGGGACAGAACAGACTTATGGGTTTTTAGGTCCAGCTCTTCTGTGGTAGCCTTGGCAGAGGGTCTCAAGGTACCACTTGACCCTCCCTCCCAACCCCACCCTAAAAAGACACTGGGATTTCCGCCACCTTCCCACCAGCTCTGATGTCCCTCCTTGACCTGCGCAGTGAAGCATCTCCCTTGTAAACTGGATGCAAAGAATGGCCATTCGACTGGCAAAGACACCATCTCAGAAAGAGAGGCCGCACTCCCTGGTGCCACTGCTTCAGTTCCTGCTCTTTCACAGGCCTCCATTCTCTCTCTCTCCAGCCTTGTGTCGCATACACGACACACAAGTAGCAAATGAATGGGACGCACAGCCATTCCAAAAAGGCACCTGTATTCCAAAACTGCAAAAAATCTGAAATACAGAACACCTCTGGTCCCAAGCATTTTGGATAAGGAGGGCCCAACCTGTAATACATTAGAGATTGTAGTTGTAGAAGATCTGCACCTACTGCTAGTTGAGACTGAACCAGAAACGAGACCCACAGCCACTGTAACACGTGGGTCTCCACTGACTCCTACCCCTAATTGGAGCCCAAGCCCCCTGGAAGCTGAGATCCACCAAAGTTTATGTTAAATTGCTTAGTTCAGGAGTTTAGGACATTGAGGGGGACGTGAACTGGGACCCTCCCTCTCGTTCTGTTACAGAGAAGGAAGAGACGGAAATGCTCCAATTTTTGTCTGGCGAGTTCTGCAACCAAGTGACCAGAAAGCTATTTGTCCCAACCTGCCAGCATCATCCACCAGACTTTTTTTTAAATATATACATATATTGAGTGTTCAGATCAAACCTCAGAAGCCAAGAAGGAAGCTATTAATGGAAGAAAACAACATCTCAGATAACATTTGACTCTGCCGACCGACTGGACTGAGGGCTTCGTCAACTCCTGTAGGCATCAAAATTAATGGCTTTCGCTGTCCATATCAAAGCATCCTTCCACGGTGGTGATGGTGGGAGGGAGGAGAAAATAGAAGAGAAGGTGGGAGGCCTCTTCTCCCCCTTTCCCCCACAGCACTCCAAAGCAAGCTCACCCATTCCAGGCCTCCGTTGTGTTAACCCCTCCATTTGCAAAGGAAAAACAGATTTGCATTTTTAATACCCTTAACAGCAGGCTCTTACCAAAATGAATTATTCAGGGGAAACACTTGCAAACTGTTAAATCTCTAGAGTTTCTCACAACTGTTGATTGTGAGATGGGGGGGGATTGCTACTATAGGGCTGGCAAAACCTTCCCCATAACCAACCTCTCCATGTGATTATTTGTAAATAAGACCCACGTCAAGCAACGTCAGCAAAGATCCAAGCTCAGGAGGCCAGTCTTCAGTTCTTCCCTCCTTCCGGGCAAGACTGAGGGACCAGAGTGTTTGTTGTCTTTGCCCAGGAAGGGCGGAAATTAGAATTTTCATTTTGTGGAGAATGAGTTTTGGGTCAACTGCAGAACTAAACCAGAGCTAAACCAGTAGCTATGCCTGGGTGCATGGAGTTTTTCAAAATCAGAAGCACTGAAGGGGTCATTTACATCTTTTAAAATCATCATCATCATCATCCTCACCACCACCACCATCCTCATGTAATAGAACAGGAGAAGACTTCCACAGCATTTGAAAGAAATTGCTGTTGATTATGATCATGATTATTATAAATACCTTTTGTATTTATTATTGCATCTATATGACTATATTATCTAGAAATATATTTATTATTGTGATAGAAACTACTATTAAAATAATGAAATAGAAAAAGGATAGAAGGAAAAGAAGCAAGAAGTTGGACAAAACATTTATAGGAAGTTGCCATTGATTGCTATAGCTACCTATTTCACCTAACCTTGAAACTACTGTATCTATCCTTATGCTGGTACTGTCATCGAGACCATTGCTACTGCTTGCTGTGTGACCAGTAAAACCCTCACTTGCTCGTATTATCTCCCTCGTCTTCCTCGCAAGAAGAAATGTAAACTAACAGCCATTTTGCTAACGGCAGAGTGGCTTCACCGGGCACCCCATGTGCTCTGAAACAAATCCGGATGTTCTTGCATCCCCCTCTTCCAGAAACGTCACCTTGCAAGCAAAGGCTGGGGTACCAGCCTGGGCTCTGCTACCACGTGAACCGCATCTGGCTATGAGAGGGACCCTGTGCTGATCTTGGAAACTGCCCTCTGGTAGGGTCAGTTTGACCTCTAAGAAAACAACTCTTCCAAGCACCTTCCAAACTAACCGGAAGCCAGGCGGACTCAGAAAACTTATTTTCTGCAGGAATCAAGTCCCAGCAGGCAGCTTCAAAGACATTCGTCTCTCCTAACACAACCTGGCAGCAGCTGGTCTTGCCGAGAAAGATATTCAGAAATCGAGATGATTAAACAGCTGACATGCTCCCTACGCCGTCTTCAGGAGACCTGGCTATTATGCAGTGCGCTGTGCGCTCTCTCCCCCTCTCTTTCTCTCTGTGTGTGGATGCACATGCATGGAATACGCTATCACAAGCCCTAACACAGATGCAGAACACTGGCTTTGCACCACCATTTATGCACCAAGTGCCGATGGGAAGATGAGAGGCATTCGTGGTGGCTGTTTGCCACTTGTTTTCTTCTCTCCCTCCATTATTTCTTTTGCCTGCCTGCCTGCCTGCCTGCCTGCCTGCCTGCCTGCCTGCCTGCCTGCCTGCCTGCCTGTTTTCTTCCTTCCCTTCCTTCCTTCCTTCCTTCCTTCCTTCCTTCCTTCCTTCCTTCCTTCCTTCCTTCCTTCCTTCCTTCCTTAGTAGGCTTGCCAAAGAACAGAGCTGAACACATTTTCCTAACTACAGAGTAATACTTTTTCCTCTGTGAGCTGGGCTTAGGAAAGAGGCAATTAAAAGCACCATAATTCATTTTACTCTATGCAGAAACTCCTTAGGCTCACAAGCATTTTTTCCCCAGGAGGTGCAAGCCTGAAATATTATATCTATGCCATCCAAAATAGGGTGATATTTACAAAGCTCTGAAAAGAGGGTTCCTCCTTGCATCCCTGTGAAAATGCCTCTCCATCTGTTTCCCTGTGTGCGTGTAGTTAAGGGCAGTCTCTCCATCTTCCTACAACTTTCATTTTTAAAAAAAGCTCAGTTCTGTTCTGCTCCTTGCTGCATCCCCAGTAGAAAGCAAGCACGGAAATTCATGTACCTGCCCATTCTCTCTCTCCTAACACAGTTATCTCTTTGAATGAAAAACAACCATGTTAGGGAGAAGGCAGGGCTGTGTTTGGAAGTTCAGTGAGCTTTAACCTGCCCACCGTTCCCCCAGCTAAGGGATCGGCGATTTTCCCCTACAGGACTGTGGTGCTATAGTTCAAGGGAAATGCCCTGGTGCTCTCTAGTAGTACAGAAATTCCCAAGCTCCCGGCCACACAGCTGAGGACCAGGGATTCTGAGAGGTGAAGTCCAAAACATCCCAGAGGATCAAAGACGGACAGCCACTGCATGCACAGCTCTCCACCGGAAAAATGCCAGGTACCCCTAGGATTTGTAGGTACTGCAGATCCCTGAATCCCATGGAAGGGAACCATGCAGTGAACCTGCTCTAGCTGTGGAGTGCAGACAGCTGTTTGCAAAAAGTGCTGGGAACTGCAGGAAAAGGTTCTTGGCACTGGCACAGACCCACAATGACTTCCATCTATCAGGCCGTGGGCAGGCATCGCAAAAAGCCCCTCTAGCAGTGTCGCCTCAGTCTCTCTAATTAAGACAGTTCTGCACAGTGATTTGTGTTTGTTTTTCCCCCTTTTTCGAAGAGATTCCACTCCCTTGGCTGCTGCATCGAAGCACAGAGACTTTCTAAGCCACTGGGTTCCACATGAAGAAGTGATTGTATATGGAGATTATACGCATATATGTGTGTGTGTGTATGTGAGTGCCTTTTATATATATGTAAAACAAAACAAAAAACCCCACCAACTATGTAATTATCTCAACGAGAGGTGGTGTGTAAATATTTAAGCAGACTTCCTTGGATTTATGCCAACCCTGGCGGGCAACTGGTATGCAGAGGCCGTACGCAAAGATCAGCCAAGCACGGCCTCACTCAGCAAAGGCGCTCTGTCTCTCTCTCACACACATACATACACACACTGGCACACAGAGGTTCAATCTGCTCAGGGTAGACTGAGCCTCAAGAGAAGGTGGGGGTCTGTTACTGCACACAACCACGGCGCAGGGAGGAAAAGCCAAGAGGGAAAGACGGCAGGAGGAACAGGGACAAACGGCAGGGAGGGTGCAGTTGGGATGGAAAGAAATCCCCGTGGCTGCCTTGACAGAAAGGCAGCTTCCACCCTTCCCAGGTTTTGGGGCCAGGAAATGCACACCCTGCCTCCAGCATCGGCACATCAGAGAAGCCTGCAGGGTACTTCTGAGAAGCAAGGCTGTGCAGAGTCCAAAATTCAAATGGTTAAGACACTTGCAATTGGTGGGAGAAAAGTATGCCCCAGCACATTTAGGCTGATGGAGGAGAGTCGGGTGAATTAGTAAACTGTGTGCAAACAAATGTACGCCTTGCCAAAAAAAGGACACTCAAGGCGTGTGCAAATTTCAGGGCAGGAAGAAAATACAACAGCCTGTTAGTTCTTACTAGAGTAGGCCCAATGGATCAATGGGATTTATTTATGTGTTGTCCATAATGGATCTGGGGGCTCCTCTGCTTGGGAGTAAGGAATAAGAATGAGGCCAAGGTCTTGCAAGGCAAAATGCAACAACGGGAGGAAGAAAAGGCAGGTAGGATTTGGAAATGCTCATGGAATCTTAAAATCATAGAATCCTGGAGTTGGGAGAGACCCCAAAGGCCATCTAGTCCAACACCCCACCATGCAGGGGGTCACAATCAAAGCACCCCCTCTGACAGATGGCCGTCCATCCTCTCTGCAAAGAAGGAGACTCCACCACACTCTTGAAGGGCTTCCCGGAGCAGGAGAAATCTCAAGGAGATTTGACCCGAGACATTTTCACATTGCTTGGCATTATTGGGAAGTGGATATTGAAGCACGAGAAGTGTGGAAAGAACCTGGCATAACTGGGCCCATTTCTGCACTAGCCTGTTCTAGCGCTATGATTCCACTTTCAACATCCTATGGAATCCCATGGAACATCCTAAGGAACAGGATTCCATAGGATGTTGAAAGTGGAATCACAGCGCTAGAACAGGCTAGTGAGGAAATGGGCATGGGTGGCTGGGTGGGTGGAGTATGCCAGTGTGAATTCATTTCCAAGGTGCTGCAAAAGAAGGCATCCAACACCTCTTTGCTCAGGGCCATTTCCCCGGCTGCACATCCCCAGAAGGCAGCTCTACCACTCGGTCCCGGGTTGGCTTTGGGGGCTGCACAGCCATGGAAGAGGAAGCAGCCATTGCCCTCCCGCACAGGCAGGCAGGGAGAGTTTTGTGCTTTCCCAGCATCAAATAGGATCTCGGCTCATATCATCTGGACCTCCCCGCAAAATCCTGTGAGCGAGGCAGGGTGGCTGCTTTTAATAAAAAGCCCACCCGGAAGCATCCTTAATCTTTCAAAACTGGGCCCAAATAGTATCACATTCCCACAGAACGAAGAGGTGCGAACATCTCTGTTGTCAGAAGGATTTCCTGCTGCCATATGAGTAAGGCAAGGGTTGCGTTGCTCCACACTTGTTGCATTGTGTTTGTGGGAACAGGAGAGGGAGAGAGAAAGAAAGAGGAAAAAGAGGAACTTACAGCTTTTGGCTTGAAAGGGGGTTGGATCTCCTTCCGTTCAAGTTTGTCCCAGTCGATGTAGCGGAAGAAAGCATGTTCCTTGATATCCCTTTCGCCTTCAGGGCCGCAGCCCAAGCGCTTGGCTGGATGCTTCGTCATGAGCTTGGGGAAAGAGGAAGAAAGAGGAAACAGCCAGGTATTAAATGCGGAGAATGGGTGCAAAGCTTTGCTTATTGCTCTCTTGCAAGAAGCAAAGTTTTCTCATTGTTGGGCAAGATTATGAGCGTCTCTGTCCATTTTTCAACAACAGTTTGCACGCTGGGACATTTTTGTAAAAAACCCATTTGCCTAAAAATATGTTCCTTGCCCCAAATCAAAACGTTGCACAGAGAAAAAGTGCATTTTGCACAAAGTGCACTGTTTTCTCTGCAGAGATGTTGAGAAGAGAGTTGCCCCTAAAACAAAGCATTTTCAAAATAGGAATGATTTTTTTTCAAATGCCAAACACACACACACACACACACACAGAGTAGTTGACCATTTTCTTGACAGTTGCCACAATGTGTTGAGACTTTTTTTTCTCCAAGGAGGACAAGAACATTTGCAAATATTGTTTGCATTTCTAATAAAGAGCACCAAGTCATCCCAATGCCGTTGGCCTTGGACTGCAAGGTTTTCCACAAAGGCTGCAGTGAAATAAACAGCAGGGAATGCTTACCAACATGCAACAGCATGCAATTAACACAATTAAATAGATAAAGTGGTTAAAACCATTCCATGGGTCCCAGGAAAATGTCTACAGAACTATCCTATCCTTATGGACTTTGAGAAATTGGGTGCCAGTCGACAGCCCATACCTCTTAGGACTTGACTGATCCACACTCAGCTCTTGTTCACACAAAACCCGCCTTTCTCCCTCTGGAGAGACAGGAAAAGGTGCCTCCAAAGGGTTCTGAGCAAGCCAGTGTGCTTCTGTGGTTTGATCCTTGGACTATGGCTCTGGAGACTGGCGTTCGATTCCCCACAAGGCCATAAAAAAACCCTGGGTGGCCTTGGACATGTCACACAATCTCAGTCCCAGGGATCTGAACCCTGGTCTCCCAGAGACCATTTCCGCACTACGCTCTTATAGTGCAACTGGCCCCTCCTGAAACTGCAAACCCCAGGATTCCGTAGCATGTTGAAAGAATAATCGCGCTATAAGAGTGTAGTGCAGAAATGGCCAGAGTCCTAGTCCAACACTGCTGGCTATCACCAAAGAAGTATGTCCCCCTATTTCAGCTGGGGAAGATGGCTTGGCCTCCCCACTTCTGTAACTGAACGTGGATGTTGCACACAGGACAGAAGCGCCCATCCACTTCTGAAGGGGAACTTAATGGACGTGCAATACACAGGTGGGATCCTGGCCAAACAGTTCAGGAAAGGAGGTTTGTATTTGGAGGAAGAGCTCTATTCACCTGAGTATCTGAAAGCAATTAAGAGCCTTGGCTACCACACCATTTAGAGAGACAGCGCCTCCAAACCTCTTTTTCATTAACACAAAGCCCGGGAGAGAAATGGCCATATCTGGGCTGGGTTAATGAAAGAGCAAGTTCTCCGGGAAAAGAAGGACACATGAATTATTGCTGTTTATCATCAGAACTGTTCGCTACCTGCCAAGGCCCCTGTGGCAAGCAGGACAGGGAGGGGAAGAAGGAAGGACCCGGGGACTCTGGGTGGAAGACTTAATATCCTGGTGGAGGCATTTTGATCCCTTTCCAAGATATGAGGCAGATGACAACAGATGCAAAAGGGAGATAAGGCAAAGGGAGGTGGAAGAGGCTCCGGGGAAGGCTGGGAAGCAAAAAACAACAACAACATCTTTTTTCTGTGTCCAGAACAAGGGTCTTACTTATTCATTCATTATTTAATAACTGAAATATTTATATTCCACCCTCTAGCTGGAGATCTCAGAGCGGGGTATAACTAAAGCAACTCAATCAGTTTAAAACAATGTGAACAGTAAAAATGTTTTTTAGAAGGGTAAAAACATATTAAACAATTTAAGAAGTGGTCCCAAATGAGCCTCCACAATCCCCTCAGGTTTCCTACAGGAAGAAGGCAAGAGGAGTAGAACTGATGGGAGAGCAGAGCCAGTGCCGAAAGAACAGTATGCAGACGGAAATGTTCCCAAATCCCCCCAAATCCAAAACCCCTCCCCTCCCAAGCATTTTAGATAGGGATCTTCAGCCAGTAACACACATCCTATGGTTCCTCCCATTCCTTTTTATTTTAACAGCTCTAGAAAAAGGCCTTGCAAACAACTCTCAGCTGAAACACGTTGGGCGCTACGGAGGTGGGAATAAATGCAGCTCCCGGCTGAAGGGCAAATGTATCCACTGGCTCGTTTGCCAAGGAGTATTTGGGGCCAGGCGTGTGTGTTTGGTCAAAGAGGGCTTCTTGTCTTCCGCTGCCCGAAGTCACATTGATGCTAAATGACAACTGACTCCAGCACACAGTAGCCAAATTGGTTGGGGGGACGCAAATCCCACTCCAATTGTTCCTGGAAGAAAGCAGCTGCAACACAAACAAGCCCTTTCATGTTGATATGCAAAGCTCCCTTCCAGCGGTGGTGGAATTTTCGACAGGCCAATCTCCCCGCTCTCTCCGCTCTTTAGCCAGCCAGGCAGCCAACGACCGAACATCGCTGCCGAGGAGACGCAAGACAAAAGCCAGCGCCAATCAGGCGGCTGAGAAGCTCATTAAGGAGAGATCTCTGCCCTTTGCTGACAGAGATACAGAGTCTGCCGCTGACAAGGCTCGGGACGCAGCAGCCAAGCTGTTTGGAGCAGGAAAACATCTCATCTCTCTGGCGTCAAAAAAACTGCTCCGGCTCACAGCGGAGACCTTCCATTGGGTTTGCAGAGGGTAGATCTGCACTGATGCTCTCGTGCGCTGGTTGCGCTACACCACCTTCTCCTGAATATCATCATCATCATCATCATCATCATCATCATCACCACCACCACCATCACCACCATCTTTATTTATCCCCCACCTTTTTTTCCAGTTAAGGGCCATTTCCGCACGAGGCTGTTATAGTGCGATGATTCCACTTTCAACATCCTCTGGAATCCCAGGGTTTGCAGTTTCAGGAGGGGCCGGCCCCTCCCGAAACAGATGACCTTTTTGGAACAGATGACCTTTTCGTACCACAAAACTATAGTGCTACACTTCGACTCTTAAGAGCTGTAGCCACGTCGTACGGAATCCTGGGATTTGTAGTTATGCCAGGCACTAGAGCAGCTTTCCAGCTGACAATTCAAAGTACCCCTTCCTAAACTGCCAGTCCCGGGATTCTGAAGGACAACCAGGGCAGTTGAAGGAATTACAGGGCTGTGACTGTGTGTTGTCAAAGGGCCCACAAAAATCCCCCCTGGACTTCATGATGTGCAAGGGATCTCTGAGCCTGCTTTGTTCCTCTTGCAGGACTTCCTGAAATGTTGGGAAACCCACCACCGCGGAGCAAAAGGAACGGTAACCAATATTCCCTCCATCCCTGCTCAGAGCAGCCTGCTTCTCCCACACCTGCTTTCCTCCACAGCTGCTGCCCTGGTGGCCCTTTTTTCTGCAGATGCCGCTGCCCAGGCAGGCCAGTTCCACTGGTCTAGCGCACCAGGATTCCAGCCTGTGTGCGCCTGCATTTTGCTTCTGCAAAGAGCACGCTGCCATGGGAAAAGGGAAGGTGCCTGGGCTCTTCCCCCACTTTCTTCCAGCTTTGGTTGATTCCCATCCAGCCTCAGGATTTGCCACGAGCAAGAAAAAGGCATTACTATTTTTTTAAAAAAATATAATCCACCACATGTTTTAATCATTTCCCCCGCTTGCCAATTTGCAGCGTTCTGTCTGGAACCGAGGGGGAAGAAAATAAAACAGGGCGGAAGTGGATCACTGTTTCAATCTCCTGTCACTCCCCACGATTTGGCTCGGGGACAACGGGGAGGATAATGAAGCTGGTGCAGCCGACTGTGGCGATCACAGCAGCTCCTGCCAAGCGCCACAGCTTTCCCTCTTGCTGTTCATGCGCAGCAGGGCTGGCGCAAGGAGCAGGTGCTGTTGGTGGCACTGGGGCCAAACCGGGACTACGGTTGTCGGGTCGGGAGCACCCCAGGCCTGGAGATATCAGGGCTCAAACCAGAGACATCCCTCCATTGATGTTGTTCAAGCATTAAGCTAGGCTGCCATACCAGCCAGGTACCTGGAATTTACCTGGATTCCAGGCATGCTGCCCTGTGGATTCCAGGCATACAAGCCACAGGATTCCAGGCATGTCACCCAGGGGATTCCAGGCACGACACCCACTGGGTTCCAGGCATACAACCCAATGGACTCCAGGCATACAACTCAGTGCATTCCAGGCATGGCACCTAATGGATTCCATGCATGCCACCCAGTGAATTCCAGGCATGCCACCCATTGCTCATCATTTTGCCCAGATACTAAGCTTTCATTAAAAAAAAAAGTCTCTAGAACCTGAATAAGCCAAGATATGGGGTGAAAGGTAGAAGTGCTCTTCTTCAAGAATGGAGCAGTAATTGGATAGGATGAGGGCTGAAGGGAAGGCGAGGGAAGGGGAGAGGAGGGAAGGAAGGGGGAGCAGGGGGAGAATCAACTTTTTGATGACTCGTTTTTTGATGTCCTGGTCTTTCGATTGCTGTAAATTACAGACATGTGTTGTTCTTTCGATGCAGAATCTGTTCTTCCATCAGTTCTCCTCCTCTTGCCTCTTTCCTGTAGGGAGCATGAGGGAATTACAGAGGCTCGCTTGGCTGTATTCGGAACCACCGGCCGTATGCTGGCTAGGGGCTGCTGGGAGGGACAGTCCAAGAACTCCTGGTGGGCTGCATGACTCCCGGCCCTGGTTTGGAGGAAGGGTGGGAGTGGGATGTGCAAAGAAGGAGCAACCATGTTCCAGCTGGAATTGGGTGGGTGTGCGGGGATGGGAAGCCATGCAGCCCTGGCAGAGAAGAAGGGCGAATTAACTGGAGCATGGAAGCATGCTTTCCAATCAAAGGCATCTGTCCAGTGACCTGGAAATATCCGTCCCCTCCGTGGCCCATAAAACTGGGCACAGCTGAGTGACTTTTCCCTAATGCGCACAGACACACACAGTCAAGGCAAAGTGAGCTAGTGTTGGGGGGGGCTGTCACAGGTGGAAAGCAAATGTCAGATGCTTAAAACAATGCATGGGCCAGGGAGCCTCCCACAAGTCCCAGATGCACGCAAGGAAACCATGACTGTCATGAGTTGTGGGCTCATTCCTCAGCTTCATGCAATTGACGTGATTCCTTCATCACATCAGAGCCCAGAAATGTCACCTTTTCAACTACTGCACCCCCATCATCCCCCAGCAGGCACGGCCAGGTCACTGTGTGACAGCACAATGGAGGATGTGGCCTTTTGGACTACAGCTCCCAGAATCCTCAGTCAGCATGCCCATGTTGGTCACAGCATCAGAGCTCAGGAATGTTACCTTTTGGGCCACAACACCCATCATCCCCAGCCAGCATGGCTGCTTGTGTGATGCAGGTACAACGATAAGGTTAAATTTAAGTCAGAGTTGTGTCTGTATGTCTACAGCACACTTTTCTTGTAAGAACTGATTTTCTGCAAGGCCTCTTGGAATGATAAAAGCTCTTCGCCTGCAAAAGGACTTCTGAGGGATTCAGAAGTCTTTTTTAAAAATAGGACATTCCATTTTCTAGGTCTCATGGTGGCATAGATTGGCTTCAGAGGCAGGAATCTTCACAACGTAAGAATGGCCTAGGTCAGAATTCCCCCTGGAGGCCCCAGAAAGAGCATAAATGTTTCACACCCGAGAAAAACATGGACCCACCGAGCACTATTGAGATGTGAGGGTTGCAGAGAGAGCTGCCCCTCTCCCCGGGAGACAGCACGGAAGACTGGCCGCCCACATGGAAGAAATGGGACCTGGAGCTGGACTCCTCCATCTGTCCATATAAATCACAGCCGGGAAGCTGTGTGTGAGGGCTGTGTGTGTGTAAGGGGGCCAAATTTCTCTCCTGAGCCCCCTGACAGCCACTACAGTCTACTGCAGTGCCCTGAATGTGACATCACATCACTTCCCGTCACCCTTTCCAACTGGTTTGTGACCTAAAATTGTTGTTGGGTGGGATGGTGGCAGGTTCTAGAGGAGAGAGGAAGCCAACCGCTTCCAACCACTACGCATCCGTTCCGTCTTCACCTGCTTTTTGTGGGCTGGGCCCATGACGACCACCAAAGGCTTGGTTGGGCTTGGGCTGGGGGCTTGCAAGGACTTCCACAGGGCTTTGAGGACCGTCCCTTCCTCACCCCTGACACAAACAAGGCTGCTCCCTTGAAAGTTCCCTCTTTTGTTTACAGGAAACCTTGAGGAGGACAAGAGGAGCACTCAGGAAGCACAGAAAGCTGGTTTAAAAATAAAAACACACATGGAGATTGGATTTCGGTTACCGGGGCTATTTTGAGGACACCAGGCTATGGATTAGAAACTGAGCCTCTCTGATGGTCCCACTTGATGCTCTTGAGGCAGGACACTTTGGAGCTAGCCTAAGGCGGAGCGCTAGGGAAACATGGCCAAGGACATTTTGGCTGGCAGGAAAAAGTAACTTGGTCTCAGATTTAGGAGCCATCTTCTAGTTCATCTATCCCAGCATGGTTTCCAAAGGTTTTAGAGATACGATGAGCATTATGATTTTAGTTAAGTATTTCAACGAAGAAATGGAAATATTTGTGTTATCAAGTACTGGGAAGATATTGGTTTGATTGTAACGACATCATGGCTGGTGGAGAGAAGACTGAGGGGTGGCATGATGGCCGTCTTTAAATACCCCAAGGGCTGCCCCAGAGAGGAGGGGTAGGATTCTTCTCTGTTGCCCCAGAGGAGAGGACCAAGTCTAAAAGTTTTACGTTACAGGTTTCAATTGATTATTGGAAGGAACTTCTTGATGGTGAGAGTGGCTTGACAATGGAACCAATGACCTAGAGAGGTGGGGGGTCTCTTTCTCTGACCATCTTCCGAAAGAGGCTGGACAGCTCCTGGCTGCTGGAGATGCTTTAGCTGGAGACCCTGCACTGAGTGGGGGGTTGGACTATTGGCTGATGGGGCCCCTTCCAGCTCCATGGTTCTATGATTCTAAAGGCAGAAAGCTCCAAAATGCCAGCCATTGCAGCCCCAAGGCCAGTCCAAATAGGAAGTTCTTAAGATGCCTTTGAAATTAAAGTGGAGGCAGCTTCTCCAATTATAGGTCAAAGTACCAGAACCTGGAAGCCAAAGAAGGAAATGGCAGATGTTCTGGGACTCTGTCAGTAAAACTCTCTTGACTTGGGACTCTGAGGTTGCAAGAGACCCATTATTTAGCCAAAAAAAGGTCCCCAGGTCTGCTGTTCCAGGGGAACCCATGGCTGAAGGAGACCACCAGCTTCTCCTTAAAAGTTACTGACTACAAAGTCAGACACAACAACCACAGTGTTCTGGATGTAAAACTCTGGGCTCCAAAAGAGCAGGAAGACGAATATATCCCCTCTTTGCTGCCCACATTTGAGGTGCCCCTTCTGCCCCAATCAGCTCTTACCCCTTTGCAGATGGCCACTGCTTCCTTGGACATGGATTTGGGGTAAGCCACGTTGTGCTCCATGATGGACTGGAAGAGCTCGTCTTCATCCTCTCCTTCAAATGGCGCCTACAAAATTGGGGAGCAGAAGCAGAAAGGATTTTAGGGGCACCCATTTTTCTTGGCTGCAACCTCTTTCCACGTCTCCATTTGACAGAGGTGCCCCCAAGTCCCAGAAAAACAGCATGCAGGGGCAACCTGCTGCCTCCATTATTTTGAGGTGGGGAATCCACGCTGGATTTTATGGGAGCTTTTTGGATTAGAGGAACTGTCCAAGGTTCTGAAACCAATTCTAAAGCAGGCTCAGTACCTTGTACGAATCCCATAAAACTTTATTTTAAAAAATGCTTGGAGCACCTCCTGTGGAACCTTGCATAGATTCACTGCCCCCAAATAACAGAGTTAGCGGCTGCCTCTGATGGAATGGAACGCAGAAGGCAGACAGGGAAGCTCCCCTTCTGACTAATCATGTTTCGGCAGTTTCACTCTGATTCACCCTGGGCTTTACTTATTAGCTGAATTTCATATTTCCTCAAATGAGCTCCATAGGCTGCACATGGCTCTCTTTGTCCCAATGTATTCACACAAAAACCTTGTGATGAACACTGGGCTGCGAGGGAGGAGACTGCCCCGCAGTTGGCCCATTTCTGCACTACCCTGTTATAGCGCTATTATTCCACTTTCAGCATCCTGTGGAATTCTGGGGTTTGTAGTTTCCTGAGGCCAAAGAGCCCTCTGGCTGAGAATCCAAAGTGCTCCTGCCTAAACTGCAAACCCCAAGATTCCATAGGGGGTTGAAAGTGGAATAATAGCACTATAACAGGGTAGTGTGGAATGGGCTTGGAGAGTTTCATGGCCCCGAGGGCTTCTGGATGGGGATCCCCCACGCCCTGGTCCAACATTCCCTCTTGCCGCTAGACCACATTGGCCCCCCTTTCCTATCCTTGTTGCGTCTTGTATTCTGTACAACACAACCAAACGACTTTCATTTCTCCTGATGACGCTTCATTTGATCTCTTTCGGAATTTGAGAAGGTCTGAATAAAGTTTAAGTTTTAATTATGCATTTTAAATTTGTTCTAATTCTTACTCAATCATGTAATTTGTGCTTCAATTTTTGCATTCTGTGATTTTTAACTATTTTTTTTTAATTATTGTAAGCTGCTTTGAGTCCCAACCAGGAAAAAAGTGGCATATAAAGAAAGATGATGATGATGATGATGATGATGATGATGATGATGATTACCATCATTATCAACAACAGTAATAATAAATCAATGACCCCAGTGCTCAAGAGAGAACATTCTTAGGCAGTCTGAACTATAGTAGACCCATTACAACAGCTGTCTGAATGGTGAACGGACACATAGGCAAATCCGACTGATTTAAGCCGTCTACTCTAGTCAGAATGGACAATCCTTGCTCACCCAAGCTGAATGCTGCTAGCAAAAGAAATGGCAAGATTCTGCATCTCCGCCCCCATGGAACTCAGTGAAAACCTCGTGAAAATCTGTTCTGTTTTAATTACCTGCCCAGCCAACATTTCATAGAGTAGGACACCGAAGGCCCACCAATCCACTGATTTCCCATAGGGCTGATAAGCGATTATCTGTAAGAGAGAGAAGAACTTCGTCACAACAGCAGGATTATCAAAAGCGGAAGCTCTTTCCTACCCCACTGTCACAAGGCAAAATTATTCGAGCTGGGAATCCAGGTTGCAGTGAGAGGAAAGACGGAGAGAGACTTTGGCCATTTCCACATTACACTCTTATAGCATGATTATTCCACTTTCAACATCCTATGGAATCCTGGGGTTTGCAGTTTAGGGAGGGGCCGGCTGGCCCCTCCTGAAACTGCAAACACCAGGATTCCATAGGATGTTGAAAGTGGAATAATTGTGCTATAACAGTCTAGTGTGGAAACAGCCTGAGAGAGAGGGGGGGAGAAAGATTTGTCGGTTTGCTCATAAGGATTTTAAGCACTGGGCTCGCCCTGGATCTCCACCTTCTTCTGAGCCATACCACCCAACGGGACACACCCATGTGTCTGTCTACCCACATCAGTAGCCTTCTGAATGACTACTAGCCTTCACGGTGACCAAGCCCTTCCATGGAGCAGGGAGGTTCCTTCTTCTGGCTGACCAAATGCTGCACCCGAGAAGGAATACGAGGCAGAGAAGGGCAACCGGCTCAGACGGCAGATGCAGAGGGGCAGGAAATAGCAGTGGTGGGTTGGGAGGGCACAAGCGTGTGTCCCACTCAGCTTGCCCTGTATCACCGCAGCTATCCAACCGTCAATAGCAGGCGGCAGAGGAAACTGGCGCTTGCCACTAAAGTTCAGCAAAGATCCAAGCAGAAGCCTTCAACAGCAGAATGGAGATGTGAATTGCTCTGTGGGGCTTGCTGTGGACCTAGAATTTGCTTTAACCTCTGTAAATTTTGCCTGATGGTTACTAAATAATAGGAAAAGTCTTCTTTACACTAGTGTGTTTATTGTCTCTGTGTCCAAAGAAGCCCACGGACACAAGTTGGATGGCCACAAAAGCTGCTGAGAGGCCCTGAATAAACTCAGTGGGGTTGCATGGCTCCTACTTTCCAGCGTCAGTCACCCACCAGGGCAAAGGAAGGTCTTGCTAGGCCTAAAACTGGGCTGGAACAGATCCAAAGTACCAGCACGGTCTGAGAACTGACTAATATGGATACAAGCGCCCAAAGAGACGGTGAACTAGAACCACAGATCAAAGGAAATCCATCCTCCAAAGAGGGAGAGGGCCACAGAGAGGCAGCAAGAAATCAGGTCATGGATTCTAGAAGAAACTCAGAGAAGGGGCTGGAGGAGGAGGAGGAGGAGGAGAGGATGTCTGCGCTGCGAGGGGCTCCTTCCATCTCTGTTTCTTTGCCTGGAGTCGGAGGCATCGCCATCTGCTACTTAATGCAAAACCATTATGCCGTTTATTCATCCTAATTATAGATTTCTATTCCAAAAGATTCATATATTCAAACACGAATGCAAATCACATGGTAATTACAGTACAATATACACAGACTGGATCAAGCTAATCGCAGAGAAAGCCTTGCCCCTGACTCTTCCATCCCAGCAATGTCTGAACTGGGCAAGAGAGTTTCACAGCTCCGTGGAGGGGTCCTTTGGCTCCCGGAAGCCCTCAAAAACACCACAGACTCCAGCAGATAGCAGAGCTGCTGCGGTGGAATAAAATGGAGCTCAGGGATGGGAATATCCACTTCCACGCAGGCTGGCTGGAATTTTGAAAAACCCTGGCAACCATCCGCGTGAGACCCAGAGCTTGGAGGTGATGCATTAAAATGTCACAGGTTACCTATAATTAGTGCATTTTGGCAGTGATAATATGGCTGCCCTGATCAATGGAAACAGTCCAGGCGTGCTCCCCTCCCCACCACCAGAATGAGTATTTCTTGCATATTGCTTGCATTTCAAAATCCACTCTTGTATTTCAAGGGAGGCTTCTGCCTTCCTTCACCAGGGCTCCATTATCTGCACAGCCATCAGGTTTGCTTCTTTGTACAGATCAAAATGGTCATTTCCCAATAGAAAGGGAAAAAAGTGCATTTAGCCAGAGAAGGGGAAAAGAACCAAATGCAATTCAGAAAAGCTTTGATGGGGAACCAAACCTGCTTTGCTACTCCCTTCTTCCCCCTTTCCTTCCCTGCCAGTCCAATCCTCGGGCTGCCAGATTCAAGTCCCCTTTCATTTCCCATAGAAGAAAATGGACATCATTTACTTCAATGGGGAAAGAAAAGGGTACAGGATTTGGAAAAGCCTTTTCCCCTGATCGTAGACCTCCTGGTCTCAAGCAGGTACAGTTTTCCTTATGGACTGGAGAGGCTCACCTCATTATAAAAAAGAAAAAAAAATAGAAATCTGAAGTAACAAGTTACAAGTAATCTAGTTACCTGTAAGGGTAGCAAGGACGTTATAAAATCACATTTCAGAAGCAATACAGTAAGAGACCATTAGCACGCTATGTAATAACAACTAATGTGAAAATAGCAACTAATGTTTTCTAGTTACCTTTTGAATTTACTTTGAAAATGTATTTGGACATTTTACGCCTAAAAGGTTGTCCCTCCCTCCCCCCGAGTATTTTTTTAAATGAAACTTATGCTGTTAGCAGTAAGGCACTGACATTAAATAGTCAGAAAAAAGTTAACTTGCTAACATCAAAATGTTAAAAAAACTGAATGAGAATTACTTTGATGCTCATTTGTTATTTAATCTGTTAAAACATTAAGACATTTAAAATTGGATTTTTTAAAAAAGAGAATAGCACTTGAAAATATGGCGATGACAGCTACAGGTTCAAGAAATGCCAGATGGAAAATTAACTTGGTTGCTATTTTAATGATTAAAAATGACAAATCTTAAATTCATTCTTTCTGAGACCACATTGAAGTTGTTTATTTAAAATATTTTCCACTCCCCAAATGTTACTGCTTTGGTCTCGATGATACACTAAAGTTGTGTTTCTCTGACTGTACAGTCTGCAGTCCTCTCCCTTGCAGATTTTTTAATTTTTTTAAGTCCTACAAATTAAAGGCAAAAGGGAAGAAAATGAGCATTTTGGAGAGGGTGCCTGGGTGCCTACGAAGGGAAAGTGGCCATTTGTTGTGCTCTGCAAAAGCATTAATCACGCCCAGAGAGCCCCAGCCACCGCCTGGCAGAGCTCCCGTATTAATCTTGGCGGAACAAGAGAAAACAACACACTTTAGGACCAGTAATTAAACGTCTCCCGGAGAAGGATGAACACGCAAAATGGTTTAGCGCTGGGAGGAAACGCTCTGCTGACGGACTGCCAGCAACTGATATTAATATAAACTTGTGCAGGAGGACAGAAAAGGGCCAGCAGGCTGTAGCAGTTTGAGTCCTGGACTAACGTTCCTGAAGACCAGCGTTCGATTCCTGCCCAGCCACAGATACCCACAAGAGGGCCTTGGCCAGGTCACACACTCTCAGCCTCAAAGACAGGCAGTGGTGGCAAACCTCCTCCGAATAAATCTTGCCAAGAAAACCATGCATATGTATGCCTTTGGATGAAACCAGTTAGGCTGCAAAGGTTTTAATAAAAAGCCATCTTTTTACTTGGTGAGAGAATGAAACCAATATTGCTGCCAAACGAGGGTCTAAGTGGAAGGTATTTGTGGTACTTCAACTAAATCTGGGCACTTCTAATCCTTCAAATAATAGTTTTAAATGTGCTGATGAACAAGCCTGTATCATAAGGGGAGAAGGAGCTACTATTTCCTTCAGTATCTGCACTTAGCAGATTGTGGCAAAGGATCAATCACGGTATTGGTAGCAGCTTTGATCAGTGCCAAAAATAAAGACAGCAGCCTTTTGTCACATTCCTTTCCCCAAAACCTTTGCGCACGATGTATGTGCAACATTAACTGATTAATTCAAGCAGCAGCCTTCATTTTCAAAGCACCAGTCCCGGTTTTTAAAATAAACAGCGCTCGCCATATGTTGAATGCTATGGTATTGCACACAGACATCCGGCATTACTAATCCTCGGCATCAAAGAGATCACAATGAGTGAGAAACGCACACAGTGCCCAGAAAATGTGCCCAAATTGCCTCCCAGCTTCCCTAAGATGCGTGCCAGGATGGGCAGACCACTTCGCTTTCTGCGCTCTCTTCTCCAGTCTCATGCAGAACTGCGCTGACATGACTCACAGCTTCTTGCAAACATTTATCAGCTGAGCTAAAAACATTTTTGGTGATCCTCTGACTTCAGTTTTCCTTGAGATAACTGCTCGCTCTGTTTCCCATTCCTGTCACCCATCTGAGAGCACCGAAATGCACCAGCCTGCATTTCTCCACTAGTGCCGCCTCCAGAGCATTCGGCCAAAAGAGCATAGCTTTGTGCTCAGAAGCAGGGTAAGATTCCACCTACAGCTGATTTCTTTTTCATCTTCTACAGTGCAAACTCAGTGAAAGTGAGGGGTTTTTTTAACTAAAGACTTCCAGAATCCTCCCTAGCAGCAGATACAGCACCCTGAAGAGATCAAATCTCAGTAAATCAACAGGCTAAAGATGAGTTGACAGTCTGATATGGAAGCCAAAAAAGGCAATGTAATTCTAGGAAGCATCAACAGGAGCACAGCATCAAGCATCAGTGCCGCTCTGGGATAATTCTCTGTCCAGTTCTGGGCACCACAGTTCAGGGAGGATATTGACAAGCTGGAAGGGGTCCAAGATGGTCAAAATATTGGAAACCAAGCCTCATGAGGAAAGAGTGAGAGAACTGGAGATGTTTAGCTTCGACATTAGAAGACAGAGAAAGGAGATGGCAGCCATTGTTCAATATCTGCAGGAGTGTCGTGTATAAGATGGAGTGAGCTTATTTTCTGCTGCTCCAGAGACACGAACCAGGAGATACAGAGTGCAAGAAAAGAGATTCCACCTAAACTTTAGGAAGAACTGTTTGAGAGTGCAATTGACTGCCTTGGGGGAACGGTGGATCCCCCTTGTTTGGAAATCTTTAAACAGAGTTTGGATGAATGTCTTTCATGGGTTCTTTAGCTATGTCTCCCCACATGGGAAGGGGTTGGACTAGATGGCCCTTGAGGTCTCTTCCAGCTCTAGGATTCCATGGGTCTGGGTGTTCCAATCCACTGCACTAATTTTTCCAAGGCTGATACTGGGGAGCACAGATTTGGGATGCAGGATAACGTCTAGCTATGCCAGGAATTTTGGGGAGGTAGAGGCCAGCAAATAAAAGGAGACTTTACTCTCCACCCCTCCCAAATCTCTCACCTCAGGCGCAATGTAGTCCGGTGTGCCACAGAAGGTCTTGGTGGTGACTCCGTCCCAGATGTTCTCTTTGCACATCCCAAAGTCCGCAATCTTGATGTGTCCCTCGGAGTCCAGCATCACGTTGTCAAGTTTCAGGTCACTGCATGGTTCAGAACAGGCCACAGTTTTTAAAAAATATTTTCTACATTGATACTTTTATATATTTTCAGTCTGCATTGACTGTAACATGCTGTTGGCTACCTTGAGTCTCATTATTGAGGGGAAAGTGGGATATAAGTGAATATAACAACAACAACCATAACACCTCTGGGAGAAGCCTAGTTAACATTGTGCTAGCATTTATTGCAAAACCCAGCATTCTTCAGGATATAAGCTTTTCCCTGGGGTCTCTAGAACAGAAATCTCGGATTATTGGGGTTAGCATAAGTTGGAAATGACTCTAAGGTACACGGCAACAATTTTTTGACTGCTTAAATATCCTAAAAGCTTCAGATCCTGTTTGATCTTGGGAGCGAAGCAGGGCCAGCCCTCGTTAGTACTTAGATGGGAGACCGCCAAAAAATGCCAGGTGCTGTAGGCTCTGTTTCAGAGGAAAGAACTGGCAAAACCACTTCCAAGAAACCTTTGCCTAAGATAACACTATGGAAAAATTCATGGGGTTGCCATAAGCCAACCGGAGCACATATAACCCTGCCGTGAGTAACCCCTCGTGGGGACATACTGTGGGGTTTGAGTGTAGGACTGGGACTCCACGGAACAAGGGAACAAATCTCCATTCAAGCACCGAAACCTACTGGATGCCCTTAGCAAGCCACACTCTCTCAGCCCAGGAGAGAGTCTCCAAAAGTCGGAGTCCGTTTGAAGACACAGAACAACTAAGAGCTGGCAAGGTTTGAGTGTTGGAGCATGGAAACAAGGCTTTCAGTCCCTGCTCAGACATGCAAATCCTCTTGGGTAACTGTGGGCAAGTTACAATCTCCCAGCCTTAGAGTGAGGCAGTGTTAGCAAGCCCCCTCTGTTGCCAAGAACTCCCTTGGAGAAGGCCAGAAAAAGCCCAAGTCCATGCGAAGGCACTTAAGAAATATACAACAGCCAAGCTCGCCCCAAGCAGTATTTTCAGCCTCTCCTGGGCATCAGGATTGGCAGAGCCGGCACCCCAGAACTGAGAGCCCCTGAACCCAAGCTGTCAGCAGGGCCTATTTCTTTCTTCTCCCCCGGGGAGCAGCAGACAGAAAACGTGCCCACTTACCGATAAATTATTCCTTTGCTGTGCAAAAAGAACAGCCCAATGGCAATCTCAGCAGCATAGAACCTGAAATTAAAGATTTAAAAAGGGGGAAGGCTGATAAGGAGAGGAAATTCATTAAAATGAGAGGCTCTGTGCTCTGATGAGAAGGAAGGGAGTGCTCTGGGCCCCCGGCCCTGGGAGGAGGGAAGCGTGGGCTGCCGTGCCGCTCTGCCACCACCGCCCCGGGCACCCTGTCCGTCCCTCAGCCTGGGCGCCCGTGAGAGAGATGTCAAAGGGCGGAGAAACAACTCACACGGCATGAGGCTCCTTAAACCTCCCAACCTGTTGGATCTGATACATGAGGTCGCCACCATTCACGTATTCCATAACAAAATACAAGCGGTCCTACAGAGGGGTGGGGGCGAGGGGAGGAGAGAGACACAAAACAGAATTACGTTTCAAAGAAATACTTGTGTTGGTCTGTTATAGAATACAAGGGGAAGTGGGAGAGACATCAAGCGGCATCTTTTAAGATGAACGGGTTTATTTTAGCAGGAGCTTTTGTAGGTCTCAGTCCATTCTTCAGATGTGTTGATGGAGCCAAAATTGAAACCACAAGTATTTAATCCTGATTACATAGACATGGAGGAGGGGTCCCAATGTAAAAGGATGCAGAAAGAGGCTAATCAAGGGTATGCAGCTACTAATATTCCTGCGACTTGCATACAGACTCCATCAGTATATTTCAGTCCACAAAAGTTCAGCTTATAATAAACCAGTTGTTCTGAAAGCTGCCACCTGACCCCCTTTTCTCCCTGCATCTTCTTTTCCTTTCTAAAGCAGAATCAAAGAAGCAGCCCAAGGGGGTCTTGGTTCATCTTTTGGCAATGCCACAATGGAGTCTTCAAGGTGGCCACGCACCAACCCTTCTTCTGGCGTGTTCATTCTTTCCAAGCTGTCACATCTTCCTTCCTTCCCACTGTGTGGGAAGATGCTTGGAATGATGCTTAATTAAAGCTCAGCGGCTTCATTTGTTCTCTGCAAAGACATTTGATGGAGTCGCATGCATGCATATATCAGGGTGTGTGTGTGTGTGTGTGTGTGTGTGAACATGGCTGGGGTCATGGAGTGGGGGAGGCTGATGTTTGGGAGCCAGCGTGGGAGCTCTGGGCATTTAGACAAGAGGGCCCTGGAAAGGGTTCTGTGACAGGTTTGCCTGTGTTTCTTTTTTTTTTTGGTTAGGTGCAGATATTCAGATCAATGCTGGGAGGACAGGGGTTCAGGGGCGGCTATCCCTATTTCCTCCTGGGGTTTTGTTCATCTCTCTCTCTCTCTCGGCACCTAAGAGCAGGACAAGTCAAAGCAGGTTATCTGAAGGACTCTCTTCTCCCATGTTTTGAGCCCTTCTGGAGAGGTCCTTCTCTCTCTCCCACCACCTGAATAGCACGCAGCTCCTCTTCTGCACTGTAGCAACCAGTGTCTCCCATTTCACTAGAGCAGCAAACCCACGCCAGGTTTTAACACAGGCTTTAAAAGAGCTCTCTAGGGTTTGGAACCCTATCTGCTCCCTGCCCCGGTTAATGTTATCAATAGGTTGCATGTCATTCAGTTACAGCACCATACAGATGAAAAAAAAAATCAGCATGATGGCAGTGATTGTAACAAAAGCAGCTACAGTTGGCCTTCCACCTTTATGGGCTTCGCTCCACCAGCTGCTACCTGGCCAGCTAAGGATGGATCTCAGCCCAATTTCTCAGCACCACAACCCCCCTCCTGATGCCCACTCCACACTCAAGGAAAAAGACGGGTGCAAGAGAGGAAGCATAGGGACCCCAGGCCCACCCACCCCTTTCCCTGACTGGGTTTGGACTCTGGGTGCTGGTTCTGTCCACCATGCTTCGGTTTGCCTCCCGGGAAGAGAGAGAGAGAGAGAGAGAGAGAGAGAGAGAGAGAGAGAGACAGACAGACAGACAGACAGACAGACAGACAGACAGACAGAGACATTTTGATTTGTGGGTTTTCCACTTTTGCAAGGATCCTGTGCCCCTCACGCCAGCGAATGTAGAGGCCCAACTGTACTATATTAAAAGCAATTTAATTACTCTCTGCATCAACTACAGAGGCTGTGGCCTTTTTATTTTTATTTTTTGGTGTGGGAGGGCATCCAACATGTGCATTTAATCCATTCTACTTCATCAGGGAAGGTCACAGAGCAACTCCTTGGGAGCAGACGTAAGGCAAATCCCAAAGCTCCGAAAACACCTGAGCCTCCAGTTAATTCTCTCTCTTTTTGAGATGAAGATTTGAGATTTCCTTCCCCACCGCTAAATGGAAATCGCTGCCCAGGCAAAGACGGCGCTTCTCCAAACTGAAGCTCTTTGTACTCAGCGCTCACTAATACTCTCCGCTACAAATTTCGATTACATTACCAATATGATTACCGCTAAGCTACAGGCAGGGTCCTGAGAACTAATCCTCTGCCGACACACTTCAGATGTCAGAAAGAGGCCGTGCAAAGGAGATGCGTCGCATGCCGGTGTTTTTTCAGCCGGCCCACAAAAAGACCCGGCCCTGCTGTCTTTCCCTGCAGCAAAGGCGCGTTGCTAAATCAGGTTGCCAACTTGATTTTCTGGTGTAAATGACTGTGGCCATTTCCGCACTATACTCTTATAGCGCGATTATTCCACTTTCAACCTTCTATGGAATCCTGGGGTTTACAGTTTAGGGAGGGGCCGGCCTTTCTATTCAGGGCAGTTTTTGGCAGCCGCCTGACTACCAGTGAACAGTATTTTGGAAGACTTCTATGTGCCTCCTCCGTCCTCCTCCTCCACCCACCGCCTTAACCCAGCGTGCCCACCCATCCTCCTCATGCCAACATCTTGCTCCTGTCAGGGCCCCTCACCTCCACAATGACCCCCCCCGGTGGGTTCGCACGGAGTTTGTTGCATGGAGACAGGCTCCCACAGTCAAGACCCTCCACCCATGTTGGGCTGAGAGCCTGTCTACGCCCGGGGAGGGGAGGAGGACAAGCTCACCATTGTCTGGAAGCACGAATGGAGCTGAGTGAGGAAGGGGGGCTTCCCAGCCAGAGCAAGGACCCGCTTCTCCACCATGGTGCACTCCACATCATCGTCCTGGATGACCACGTCCTTCTTCAGGATCTTCACGGCATAAAGCTCGTCGGTGCCTTTCCTTTCTGAGAGCATCACCTGTGGAAGGACGAAGGAGAGGGGGAGAGACCCAGAGGGTGAGCAGTGCTCCGGGCAGCTGGGGCATCTGTACGCCATGGTGTGGAGGGGTCCTGACCCACTCAGGTCGCAGGTCACGGGGGTCAAGGATCAGTCAAAATGAGGCAAGACCACAGGGGCATCAAAAGGGAAGGCTTATGGACTACTTTAGTAAGTTAAAGCGGCAATATACCCGAAGGCAAAGACAGCTTATGTCAGTTGAAACTGATCTCCATCACGGGTCGCTGCTCACTGGAATCTGCACAGTAAACAGACCCTGCCCCACGGACTGACCGAGGCCAGCACCCTGCTAGGTAGTGGCACCGTTGTAAACTGACGTTCCTGCAAAGGTGAACTGAGATGCTACCAACTGCCTGTATTCTCAAGAGGGAGCTGCATCTGCAAACGGAGCCAGCCGTGTGGCCCTTGTGCAACGGTCCCAATACACAACATGTCCGGATTCACAATGAGGCACACTGTGCAACAGGAGCCCCACTGCACAACCGTCCTTGGGCCTCACTCTGGGAAAAAGGCAGCATGCAAATACAAATGCTAACAACAACAAATTAAAAAAGAGCCTGTCATTTGGGGAGCTTTTGTACCCCTCCAACTATCTTAAGCCAGACTTGGGCACACATGCTGGCGATCAGAGTGGACCTACGTGGCAAAGGGTCCAATCCAGCCATCCATTTCTGATGGTGCCATGCAGGAGCAGGAGAGCCTTGCTTCCCTCACTCAACAGCCGCTGTGTTGCACACCAACTGCCTCTTTCTGGCACGGATAACTTGCTCCCCTCCTGTTTCAAGCCCACTGCGGCCACCTGCAGATTTCTTTCCTATAATAGGTGGGAGGCGTAGCATCTCCTGCCAGCATAATTTTCCGTCGTTAATCAAATCAACCTGAAGGAAGGCTCCTGAGAAACGCCAGTGCCACTCTGACAATTATTAAGATCCACGGCTTCGGTTTGCCAGGGGATTGATTCTGAAATAAACACAAGTGCCCCATCCCTGCCTCCGGCTCACTCACTCCAGGCTTTAAAAATCAACGTATTCTCTAAGAATGAACTCGTTCACCCTGAAGGGGACTGCCACCCTGGAGTCTCCATGGTGCACAAAAGCTACCTCCTTCCTGCAGGCCACTCAAATCTGGGGTCACGGTTGCTTTGTGATGCCCTCCTCCCCCACCTTTTGACTCTACCCAGCCAGGCAGCCAAGTTATTTTCCTGGGCCCAGCTGGCTGCCACCCTGGATGACTTTGAGAGGGGATGCTATAAATCCCTAGTGCCACCCTTGACAACTAGCTGTGATGGCTACGTATCTACCCCAGGGCCAAAGGCAGCGTGCATCTCTGTGTATCAGTGCAATAGCTGGCGGTGTTCAAATTCCCACTCAGCCCTGGAAACCCGCTGGGTAATTTTGGGCAAATCACATGCTCTCAGCCTCAGAAGACATTGGTTACAGGCCTCTTCTGGAGAAATCTTGCCAAGCAAACCATATGATGATGACGTTGCCATATTGGAGACAGTGTGCTTTTGTGGTTGGCTTGTTCGACTGTGGCTTTGAATCCTCAGTGCATCATGGAAACACACAGGTGACACTGTCTCAGCCTTAGAGGAAGGCAATGGCAAACCCCCTCTGGAGAAACGTTGCCAAGAAAATCCTAGGACAGGGTTGACTTGTCCGCAAAGAACAAGAAGACATCAGAAGGTGGGGCGCATGAGAGGGCACGTGCTGCTCCTGCCCTCCAACCGGTTGGTCTCCCATGGAGGCAACCAACTGACCACTGTGCCAAAAGACTCATGGGCTGGAGAGTCCTTTGCTCTGATCCAAGGTGGCTCCTGTTAACACTCTTAAGTGGGTCAGAGCCAGCCAGCTCACGAGGGCTTGCTCCAATTCCCCCCCCCCGCCTGCCAGACGCCTCCATTTTCCCCTCCAGCCCTGGTCACAGCAGCCCTCTTCCGTTCTGTTCTGCTGGGCTGAAGGCACAGATGTACAATCATTGTTAATAATGAAACTGCATATCTGGTCCCTGCTGATATAGCAATCTTTGTATAGGTCAGAATTTCCTGGTCTTTGGAAAGCTGAGAGAAAATTTTTAAGAAAGAAAAACAGATGCATTTGGGGGCACCTTTCACTTCGGCACCTGGAAGCGTTTTTCTCTCTGTCCCTGCAGAGGAGGGGATTGGGAATGTGTCCATGTAGGAGCAAGAAGCATTCGGCAGAAAGGGGGCCCAGCTGCCTCCATTTTGCCTGCCCTTGCTTGCCAGGGCTCAGAAAAGTCCATTTTATCAGGCCAGGCTGGCTGGCAGGATCTTCGGAATAAGAACAATTGAAGTGGGGGAAAGAAGTTTTGTTGGCTTCCACACACCCAACGGAAGTTGTGCTTTTAAACCCGCTGAGGTTTGTTGTGAGGAAACACTCACTTTGGCTTAATCATTTGCACATTTGTGCTCCCAAATTGTGAAGTGTGCAAGAAATAGTGTGCATATTTTAAAATGCAAAAGGAGAAGATACACATAATTTGAAAAAAAATGCACAAATATGTTTTTAAGTAGCTGTTGTTGTGTGCCTTCATGTTGTTTACAACTTACGAATCTAGCACAGGGTCTTTTTTGCAAGATTTGTTCAGAGGGGGTTTGCCCTGGCCTTCCTCCAAGGCTGAGAGAATCTAACCTACCCAAGGTCACCCATAGGCTTTCCATGGCTGAGCAGGGGTTTGAACCCTGGTCTCCAAAGTCTAGTCTGACACCCACACCATTACATGTAAATCATGTTGCAAGTTGTGTTAAGCCCCTATTTGGAGAAAAAGTGTGGATGAGAAGCAGACCAACGGCTTAAATAAGGTATCTTGCTCAAATGAAAGCTCACCCAAGGACTTGTGCATGCAGATTTCAGTTGCGGGGGGGGGGGAGCCCATAAAGTTTCAAAACTTTATCCAAAATGAGGATAGGAAGGAAATACAGGTTGGGTTTGAGTTTTAGACCAATGAAGTAACATTTCCAAAGTCTGGGTTGGGGCTAGTGATGGCAGAAAGTGGCCACCATGTTCGAACAGCATCACTGATGGCTGCCTGTTGCCAGGCTCAGTCTGAAGCCCTGGTAAAAGCTGACAGAACCTACATGACTGGCTTCTGGATACACGTTCCAATCGCCTGTTGACGTATGGCTGCCCACGAAATTTATGGGGTTTTCTTAGGGAAGGAGCGCTCAAAGGAGGTTTACCACTGACCTCCTCGGAAATATAGCCTTCATTCCCTGGGATTTGCTGGTGGTCTCCCATTCAAGTAACTAACCAGACCTGACCCTGCTTAACTTTCAGGATGAGATAGGATCTGGTATTTTGGTCTTTGCATGACTATGAACGTGGTGATTGGAAAGAGAGCTCACTGTGTCTCATGATGGTCATGGAAGGAAGGCCCTGCTTTCTGTTCCAGCAACATTTAGAACATGTTGGGTGAGAATTGAGACAGGGTTTTCTCATTAAGGTTTTCTAGCTGATTCTCTTTGGGGGCTACCTTGGGTCCCACTCTAGGAGAAAGGCAGCATACCAATTCTTCATCTGAGTCAGCCACTTGTTGCATGACTGCATTGCAAATTGCTTGAACTTGTTGTTTTTACTGATACGTTTTCCATGTCTTTTTTTTTAAAATGTTTTGATTACTCTGTACTCTGCTTTTATTTTATTATGATTCCTTCAGTGAAGCACCATTTGGTGGAATGCCAGACAAATAATAAATAAATGATGCTTAAACCATCTCCTTTGCTAAAGATTTGCTTGCTTCCCCTTCTTCTTGTTGGGTTTTAAGGCCACTGAAAATACATGTTTAACCAGAGGAAGTAGGAGGGGATAATTTTTAAAAGTGGAAAGTCTGCCCAGGTCAGCTCTGGATGTGGAGGAAAGCAATGCTTCCGTACAGTACAGTTGGCCCTCCACATTTGCAGGTTTGACTGCTATGGATTTGATTATTTGTGAGTTTCTCCAACCCCTGACCCCCCGCCACATCAGGCACTTCTTTTCCGGGGGAACCTTCCCTCTTGGGGTCTCCAATCAGGCTGTGCAACTCAGCTCCTTTCCCTCTCCTTTCCTTGACCTGGTTTGGACACTGCATGCCCACTCTCCCCACCATGCCTTGGGCCCTTTCCTGCATAGAGATAGACACATGCATTTTGATAATTGCAATTTTCCCCTTTTTTGAGGGTCCTGTGTGTCCAACTCAAGCAAAAGTGGAGGGCCAGCTGTACATCTGGGCTGCCACCTGCCTTGTTGCTCCCTCTTCCCTAAGAAAACCCCGTGGGGTTGCTGTAAGTCAAAAGGCCATTTGAAGGCACATATAAAGACACATTTCTCTGACATTACCAAGGTAACCAAATCTGGTCCTTTAGGGGTGAACATCTCCCTGCAGATTGCCAGGCAGTGCCAGGGCCCGGCAGAGTGCTGTTTTGCCACAAGGCACATCTGTGGCCGCCGAGCACCTCGAAGCCACCCCAACAGCAGGAGAGGTCTTTGTTTCCCGGCGTGCAAAATGTATGAGGGAGAGGCACTCCAGGGCTTGGCAATGGCTCTGAATCTTTTATACAGCAGGCCTTTTACAATTAGTGCTGTTGCAGGGAAAACGCGCCCGGTCACATGGCAGTGAGCCAAAGCGTTCCACCCAACTGCAGTTACAAAAGACGGAAGGAAGAAGCTTGTGTCTTGAACAGAGAAAGACCAGGAAGGCACTGGAAGGGGGTAGCTGGTGCATATGGCCAGGCATAAACAAGACCAGAAGTGGCGACGGTGTGGAAGATATCCATGGCCCCTATGAGAAACTAGAGGCCAAAAAAATGTTCCACCAAATTTTAGTAGGGGTGAGGAGTTGCAAAGTCCCTGCAGGCAATGAGTCTTGACTGTTGCCCAGCCCTGCCACGCCAGAGACATTTTCAGAATACCAGTTCCTGGACCATGCAAGCAGGAGGGTGGCATTCTCTTGTGCCTGTTTCCTACTGGGGGGCTTCTTGGAGGAGCGTGCCAGCCTACATTGGCCTTCAGCAACTTCCAAGTCAGCTTCCAAGGCATTTCCTGTCAGTACAGCGCTTATAGACTTCTCTTCTTAAATCTGTTCCAAAAAAAGCTGCCCCTGTCCCTGCCATGTTGTTCAGCTGATTGATTTTTGCCAGGTGTAGCCCCAGGAGTTGGGCTTTGGCTTCCAGGCCCCAAAGACTCTTGCAGGTGGAAGGAAGCTGCCAGAAAGTGGCACCATTCAGGTGCTTCACTGAACAATCTGGAAAGCAGCCCTGGATTTAGCAGTGGTGGGTGGTCCCTCCCGTGCCAGTGGGGCAGGGAATCTGCTCTGGTTTTTAGTCTGAACTTTACAGGAGTTCTCCATGGTGCTGAGCCTGTTTTGAGGAGCAGGGGTTCCTCATCTTGGAGAACTCCTGGAAGGTTCAAATTCAAACCTGGAAAGGATTCACCACTCCCTGACATGGAGCCCACCAACCCCCACAGACCACGAGCATGTGCCTCCAACACCAGAATATTCTCTAGGAATGTCTTTATTTCCAGATCCAGCTCAGAACTCTTTGTAGTATCTCTTCAGCCTCTTATTTTAAAGCACTTCTCTCTCCTGGGGCTGCGTTAACAGCTCTTTCAAGGCATCGATTTTTATTCCAGGAGATAAGAGAATCCACATCTTTTACTCAGGTGTTTCTTATTTTGCTTTCTTCGGATTTTGAGCAGGGGTACCTGGCCCTGCTCTATCCCTCACCGTTTTCCTCACATGGGCCGTTTCCACACTAACCTGTTATAGCACGATGATTCCACTTTCAACATCCTCTGGCATCCTGGGGTTTGCAGTTTCGGGAGGGGCCAGCCAGCTCTTCCTGAAACAGCAAACCCCAGGATTCCAGAGGATGTTGAAAGTGGAATCATCGCGCTATAACAGGCTAGTGCAGAAATGGCCATAGAAAGTAACTCATGGGAAGAGGAGAGGTTCCATTTTGCACTGAGGTTTAACTGTGTGAGCAAATCCCACTGATTTTCCAGGCTGAAAACGGGGAGGGGAGTAATGCCTGAACATGTCCCATTTCTTGGTGTCGTTGGGTGGCAAGTGGAGACGTGTGAGGGGAAGACCTTCCATTCATCCACACCTCAGCAAATGGTTGCAATCCGGGGTTTCTCTCAGTGATGGCTGACGGTTCCCACATTAGTGGGGCAGTGGATTTACTCTGGATTTTACTCAGAACCGTAAAGGAGCTATCCAAGAAACTGAGCCTGTTTTAGGAGGATGCAATTCAGCACCTTGGACAGCTTGTTTGAAGTTCCGCATAAAGCGCCAGCAGCATGACCCCCTGCAGAAGTTACAAAATGGAGAAGAAAAATGGCCAACCCTTCCTGGAGTGCATTAATACCCTTAAAGGACACTTTCCAGAAAGTGGCACCTTCATCTTCTTCACACAAAAAAGCAGAATCCTCAGGTGACCAGTCTTCTCCACACTGGGTGACCTTGGGCAAGCCCCACTCTCTCAGCCTCAGAGGAAGGCAGTGGCCAATCACCTCTAAAGAAATCTTGCCTAAGAGAGGGCTGCCACATTTAACCCAGCCTGTTGCACTGGTCCGATTGCTGAACTAAGCAATCTCTACTTGGAAACAGAAACCCACTTGGTGGCCACTCTCTCAGTCTCAGAGGAAGGCCACGGGGGCAAACCTTCTCTGAGCAAATCTTGCCAGGAAAACAAAGTCACAGTTTGCCATAAGTCAGAAGCAACTTGATGCCACACAACACACACATGCCCTTTGGTAAACTTTAGTTCAGGCTTTCAGACTCGAGTGAAAATGCTCAGTCAGCTGCTCTTTGCTCCTGGAAACACCCCGCTAAGCAGAAAAGATGCTCCCAGCCCTTCATTATCTGCTGTTTCTGAGTACAAACTGTTTCAGCGTAACTTCCATTTTGCATCTTCTGTTGGAATGCCTGGTCCGAGCCTTATATCCTTGGATGAACTGAAAAATTACTCTCCCATGGACACAGCTTGAATTTCTGCTGATGACTTGGCTAAATTTTGAGAGTGGGCATAAAGGTGGAAGAACCAGATCTACTCAGGCCTTGCATTTTGTGTCAGCTCTCAGTCCGACAGTGTGAAAGTCTAGAATGCATTTAATAACAAAGCCATAATCTGGCACACCAATTTTGGCCTCCATGTGATTTCAAGGGACAAAAGGGGCAACATTTCCCCTCTCTATGCAACTCTTCTTATGTTCTCAGTCACAGATTTCTTGGCTGAAATCTGGCAATCTATTTCTTGGAATAAAACATTCTTTTTTTAAAAAAAGTCCCTAGAATCTTACTCACCTTCACAACAGATTTGACTGAATGCTTCCATTTTCTTTTGCCCCCCTGCCTCGTTCTTCACTCCGATCATAGTGATGGGAATGATATCTGACAGCACTCAAAAATAGTTGGAAAATGTGTTTCTTGAGTTTGGAGGCAAGAAGAATGCTGGATCGAGGGGAGTCTTTGCACATGCAAAATTCAGATATGCAAAATTTACAGGTAGCATTTTTGTCTGGAAAGCAGCACTTTCTACACAGGAAACACTCATTTGGGTGGCAGAAAATGCTGGTTTCTGTGCAAAAAAAAATACCACCTGTGAATTCCCCATAGAGTATGGATCCAATTGCAAATAGTCTTTGAAAATGCACTTCCTCTACAGTGAGAAGAAAATTGCTAAAATTGCTTCTTGTTTTCTTCGGGAGGAAAATGAGCAAACAATTGTGTCCCTACCCAAACAGACTCAACACACACACACCCTGCTTCCAGGCAAAGCGAATGGCCCTTCCCTGACGGCCCACCTTTCCAAAGCTGCCTTTGCCCAGCACCATCAGGAAGTTGAAGTCGGACAGTTTCATGCGGTCCCGAGTTCCATTGTTGTTGTCGACTTTAGAGATGGCGTTTGTTGTTCTCTCCTCTGAGGCCTTTGCTCCGGGGCCAATCCTGGCTCTCTGAAAAGGGAAATTATTATTAAAGGTCATACAGTCATTTTAAAAAAAGTTTCTGGTACCACAAGAGAAAGTAATTTGATGAAAATAAACTTTAGCAGCATGCACTTGGAAATTAAGGTTATCTGGCTTCTCTGGGGTAAAATGCGGCACTTGGACTATGCAGCTGTTCCATTTTGGGTGGCAAATCAGCAAACGGCTTTGCAAAAGGGGCCGGCAACACCTCACTCTTCCCAGAGTTTCCAATCACTGCCAGCTTCCAAAGAGCTTTGCAAAAGAACCGAAAAATGGCATACTGCTTGTGTGATGTTTTTCTCGCTGGTCTGGTGGGCTGCCTTAATTTACTGGAGCACAATTTGTTCAACAACACATGCAGAGAGATACACACATGCACACATCGATAGATATCTCATATAATTTATTCATTTTAATTTCTGGGGCAGGGGGAGGCCACATTGTTGGAGCCAGCAATGTGCTCAGTCTAGCATGAAATCCCATTAAGCCAATGCCGATTCCAGCCGTTCAACTGGGGCTGCAAAGCGTAGCTCAAGAAAGGAAGTGCATGAGGAGGTAAAGGCAGGAGCCTCTTGCTAGAACCTCTTGACCGCTGGTATAAAAAAGCCCCCCAAGGAATGGTTAACCAGTGAATGTCCCAGCTCACACAAAAATCCAGGTGTGGACCAAGGGATGCATCTGTTATAATTGTCACCCTCCTCTTTTATGGTGCTGAGGGCCAAATCCTTGTCTGCCCAGACCTTTCGGTCTGGCTTCTGATCTCCAGCCCGTCCACAGTCTTCTCCAGCCTGGCCAAAGCCAGTCAAAAAGCTAGTCTCCAAGTGTGAAGGCCTCCTTGCATCCACTGGACACCACTCTCCCTGCCCTCAGCCTCTCTGCAAAGGTCACCATCACCACCTCCATTTCCCACAGCCAGACCCTGCGCTGCGTTTCGGCTTTATGCAACTGGCAAAGTCAAAACCTGGGCGCGTTCAGCCATTGTGCAGCCACGGGCATCAAACCCACAAAGCTAGAGATGGGAAAAGATATCTCAAAAAATGTGCTTCCTAAGTGCCAAGGAACCCTGGTGAGAGGAACCTGGACTGAGGAAAATCTTTACAGGTCAAGACTTAGGCCATTTCCGCACTACACTCTTATAGCGCAATTATTCCACTTTCAACCTCCTAGTAGTGCGGAAATGGCCTTAGTCAATGGAAAATTCACATGTGGCTTTTTTTTTGTGACGGGGCCCCAAGTCTGCCAAGGACAGGGCAATCCTTCGGAGGCAGCTGCTCACCTCAAACTTCTGCCTGAGCTCCTCGTTGCCTTCCTCGCCTTCAGGAGGAACGGGGACGTTGAAGTACTCACCTTCCTCCTGACTCAGCAGCTTAAACCTGGAGCAAGAGGGGAGAGGCAGGGGGTCCCAAGGGAGCCCCCAGTCAGGAACTGAAGGCCAAGGTGGGCAAAGCAGCAGCAACAGAAGCTGATCTAGGAGCCAAACTGAGTGCCATAGCAGGACGGACTTGAGTCCTGAGCCTTCTGAAAAAGGCCTGGAAGAGAGCAAAGTGTGGCCCCCATGTTGCCACGCGCACCCTCCAAAATCAATTGGAAGGAGGGGCCAATTTTAAAGTATTCAAAATAAAGACATTCTCAGCTTCACATGTCCCCCCTCTAGATTGTAAGGGGCTAAAAAGGGGGGGAGTTTGGTGCCCAAATGCCCAGTGGTTCCCTTAAGACTTTGTGGAAGGGTAACTGGCCATTTTGCCACACTGGGCCTTTATTACTGGCCTATTTTCAAAAGTGACCAGATCGGCTCTGAAAATGCATGAAATTGTGGCAAAATGGCCATCAGCACAACACCCCCCCCCATGTTTTCTAAGATGCCAAATCTGTTTGGTGGGATGAGATTCAGGACCTTGGAGAGTTCCAGGCTAAAACCTGGAGTGTATTCACCACCCAGACGGAGTGGGGGGGCAGTGCGAGGCTTCCCATGGAGAACCAGTGGGCCAGATTCCCCCCTTCACATTGCTGGCTTGAGCCTCCCAAAGGACTGGTGGCCTTTCTGACAATCGGGTGACCCACCCAGGCATAGCCCTCTGCCAAGAGGGTTCCCCCATTTCACCATGATATAGGGAAGTGGACAAATCTATGGTGGGGAGCATTCGTGGGTGCTCCCCCCAAGATTTGGAGGGTGTTGTTTTTTTTTGATGCTCTGGCATTCTGGACCCCTTCTCAGAGCCTTCTGGATGCCCAAACAAAAAAGAACATTTTCACTGAATAAGCAGAAATTTTAATTCTAAAGGATCCCCCCACCCCTAAAACTGAGGGTGGCGGGAAGGCTTGCAATCACCTCTACCTTCAGATTTTTGAACTGGGGAGCAGGTTGGCACAGCCCTTGGTTGATCCCCCAGGTAGAGGAGCAGCAAGGAAAACGACTTAGATTGTGCCACGCTTGCTCAGTTTGGCTGCTTCCATTCCATAATATGTTGGTTTGTGTGTGCACTGATTTGGATCTTGAGATGGCTGACCTGACAATCTCTTTCTCCCTCCTTCTGGGAGACTAAGAAAGAGGGAGGGAGAGAGGGAGGGAAACCAAGGAAGAAACATGCGGGCGCCCTTTCACACTACACAATTATTGCACTGCGATTCCACTTTAACTGCAATGGCAACATCCTATGGAATGCTGGAGTGGCAGTATAGGGAGGGGTGCTTAGTATTCTCAGCCAGGGAGCTCTAGTGCTTCACAAAGCTGCAGATTCCATAGGACACTGCCACGGCAGATAAAGTGGAATCATGCCACTACATCCGTGTGGTGCAGAAAGGCCTCAAGGTTCCAAGGCAGGGTGAGCCACAACCCTTTCAGGAACTACAAACTGGGGCTCCACCACCAGCTTTCTCTCAACCAAAGTGCACCTGTGGCGTGGGGGAGCCAAGATAAAACAAAATGTCATAAAATAATAAAATATGAAATCAAACCCAGCCGTTCTGGGGCATCATGAAATTGCCCTTCAGTGGCGAGGCAGCGCCTTTTGCCTCAGGCAAAGCTCCAGTTCTGTCAATGGGATCTCTCCTGCCAAGAGGAACCGCTTATCAAGGGGGACTTTATCTGGCTGCGTGGTGCACTGAGACGATGGCAGATGAATGAACAAAGCATCATTTGCATAATATCGGGTGGACGGGCTGCTGTTCTGCCTCCTTCTCTGTCCGTTTCCTCCCCTCACCACAGCCTTTTAGAGATGACAGATGCACGGGAGAGCCTTCTCTCCTCCGGGAGTTTATTTTAGCCAAACACTCTGACAAGGAAAATTACTTAGATCTCCATTTAACTGGGTTCTTTTTTGGAAAAAAAAATGCAGCAAGGAACTGTTTACCATATTTTACATGCTTCTTAATGTGCTTTTGCATCCCCGGCGGAGCGGAGATTGAAGGAACGCCAGAGGTGGCAGGGAAAACATGCCACTCGCTTCTGCTCTGGTGACGGTGGCAGAGAGGAGCGGGAGGATGGCCCAAGGTAGGGCTCCGGGCAAGGCCAGAGGAAGGGGGCTGCCGGGTTCTGCAAACAGAGAGGCTTCAGGGTGCACCTTGGACACCTTGGAGGAAGCCGCCTGCTTCAGCCCAGTGTTGCCAGTCTGTTAACGGTTGTCAGAATGCAGAATCTCTGACGTACGCAATACAAGTCGTGCATTGCAGCCAATGTAGATGTGATGCTATAGACCTCCAGAGAGTTAAGCTTGTAATGCAACAACATATCCAGTGCTAATTGATGATTGCAAAGATGTACCTGTTTGGAGCTTGTCTGCGTATTGCAAAGGATCAATTGGTTAATTGCTTTATTGCTTGTTGCTACAATGTACCCAGTGAGGGGGAAAGGATCAGAGCGGGCAAAAATGAAAGTATTGAGGAGAGTGTTTTGAGAACTTGGAGTGTCTGAGATAAGAGGCAGGAAATGTGATCCCGCCCCATGGATAAGAAGTGGGAACCAAATGCAGGTCTGAGAGCTGCCTAAGAAAGAAGTGGTGTGATGTTAGATTTATGATCTTCTCCGACTGTGGATCAATGGGGTCCAAGGGCTTCCCTTTGCCCACCCCTGACTGGGACCCCCTTCAGCCGGGAGATGGTGTCTCCTCAGTTTCTGCCTTGGGTGGCAGTCAGATCTCTTTGGGAGACTGTGTTTCACCAGGTGGGACACCCCACAAATAATCCTCCTTCTCATCCACAGATCAAACCTTCAGACTCGGGAGGTTCAGAGTGGGGGGCAGGAACCCATTTTTCTTTAAATCTTTTTACGAGCTTCGCTGCCACAAACTCAGGAGACTGCCTGCTGTCTTTGGAAGGTGAGGATCTCATGCCAAGGAGGCCCACAGCAGACCCAAAAGTGGGGGGTGGCTTGTGCATTTTAGAATCCTACCTGAGCCCCACTGAGCTTTGTGAGGCTTACCGCTGGGTAAATGAGCCCAGGATGCCTCCTTAGTCCAGGCTTGGTGGATTGGGCGTGACATCCACCGACAACACCGAAACAGAGTGACTCAAAGGCTGTGCTGGGAGAAGAATTAATCCCCCAGTCGTGTTGATCGGGCAGACTCTTGTGACTTATCTTCCTCTGCATTGCACATCCTGACACTGATATTACAATTTTGCATCTTTCTTTCTGCTGCTGTCCGCTGTGGAGGGTGGGAAAGGGAGAGAGCCAGGGCTCCACCCCTGAACGCTTTCGTAAGGAACGCTCGTGGCAGCTCTGATTTCTCCTAAGGTTAAGAATTATAAGCACCGCTCCTTAAACTGCAAACCACAGGATGCCATGACAGGGAGCAATGGCTCTTAAAGCGGAAACATAGTGCTATGATTATGTTGTGTGGAACAGCCCCCAGAATCTAGGAATCAGCCACATTGGTAACATGGTTTGGAACATGTCTCATTATTCCAGTCGTGATAGTGAGGGTGGTTGGGCCACCGGTGTGAAGAAAACGGTAGACTACAGAAGCCATTGCTCTGATCAGAGATGGCTCCTCTCGTGTCCTTAAGATAAATAAATAAGAAGTGGTGCTAGTTTTCCCTCCTAATGGTGCCCACTGTTGATGCATTGCAGTGACCTCCATTTTGTGCCCACCTCTTCCTCCGTGAGCCTGGGGGGTGCCACGCGAGCCCTCCAGGGCAAGCACCCGGCAGAGGTAATAAGCCTGCCTTACCAGCCGTCCACTCCAGCTTTCTGCAGCTCTGAGATCCCAAAGGAGAGCGACCCCATGAAATCGTTCCTGCTGGTCAGATCCCAGTCCCAGATCTCCACAGACAACCTCCGGTCCTTGTCGGTCTCTTTCAGCTGACTGGAGGAAGCGGAAGCAGAAGGGGAGAAGGAGACAAAGAGGAGAAAAAGAAAAAGGCGTTGAATGGCACATTTTATCTTCTGGAGGGAGCTCTCCGCAAGCTTCCATGTGCATTTGATCAATCAGCGACTCTGAAACGAAGCAACGAGGGACTTGGGTGACAACGCGCCCGACTAATGCCGACATTTCTTGACAGACTCCCCTCCAGATGGAGGGAACGCTACAAAAGTCTTGCCATTTGAAATGCAAGGCTTTGATCAACAGAAGCGGCAAAACGTTAACAGCATTTCCGAGCCACGCCGCTTGGATGGGAAGGAGAGAAAGGAAGCGAGATAGAAACACAAAGCACCCCACCTCCCAACCCATTTAAATCCACTTAGCATTTTGCAACAGCGATAGGACAGGAAATTTTACGCCCCACGGTTTCCACGGAAGCATCAGTCCTACAAGGAAGGAGGGTAGAGGAAGCCAGAATCTGACACTCCCAGATGTGAAAAGGGATTTTGAAAGACGTAGCTGGGTTAAAACAGCCAGAGTGATGTAGTGGTTCGAAAGCAGGACTAAGGCCATTTCCGCACTAGACTTATAGTGCTATTATTCCACTTTCAACATCCTCTGGAATCCTGGGGTTTGCAGTTTAGGGAGGGGCCGGCTGCAAACCCCAGGATTCCAGAGGATGTTGAAAGTGGAATAATAGCGCTATAAGAGTGTAGTGCGGAAATGGCCTAGGTTTCGGAAAGAGCAGGGCGGAAAGACCAGGCCAAGAAGACATGAAGGACCAAGAGTCACCCTGAGTTGTACTCACAATTTAAAGGTCTCGTTCCACTCGGGGTTCAAGGAGCATTTGATGGTTTTCGTCTTCTGCTTGCTCTCGCTCTTGGGGTCCGGGATAAGTTTGAGTTTCACGTACGGGTCTGACAAGCCATTGGGATCCATAGGAACTAGGTTTTTAGCATCTCGTACTAGAAAGAGAAGAGGAAACACTGCACGGTCAGAGGTGTGAAAACATTCCCCTCCCTCTTCCGCTTGGAGGCTGGAAGCCCAGCAAGCTCCACTCCCAGACTGGGCATTTTCAGGAATGCTTTCCTACCTGGCAGCGGGTGGGGTAGGTGGGCCTTAGAAGTCCCTTCCAACCCTGCAATTCTATGATCTTGCGCCAGTGGGAATATATTCCAGCTACCACGGCCCTCCCGCACACCTGGAAAGCTGCCTTTCTTCCAAGGGAGAAGCCAGCATGAAAAGGCTGGATTAAAGCAGGCATCTTAAATGTTTACCCCATGGAAGAGCATGGTTAGAATAGAATCATAGAGTTGGAAGATACTGCAAGGGCCATCGAGTCCAAACCCCTGCCATGCAGGAAAACACCATCAAAACATTCCCAACAGATGGTCATCCAGCCTGTGTTTAAAAACCTCCAGAGAAGGAGACTCCACCACACTCCAGCACATTCCACTGCCAGACAGCTCTGACCATCAGGAAGTTCTTCCCAATGTTTATATGGAATCTCTTTTCCTGAAGTTTAAAGCCATTGCTCCGTGTCCTAGCTTCTGGAGCAGCAGGAAACAGGCTTGCTCCAACCTCCATCTGACATCCTTTAAAATATTTAAACATGGTTGGTGATTTCTGCACTTCAGGTGCTCAATGTGCCGTCATTCCTCTCCCAAATCCCACATCCCCATCTCTCCACATAGGCCCATTTCTCCTCTTCCTGTTTAATTTGTGAAACATTGGACGGTTTCCTCCCAAACCGTGGCTGTGTGGTTCAATTCTAGGAACTGTACTCAGGCCCACCCCAAAGAAGCCATGAGACATTCAGTGTGAGGAGACACCATCCAAAAGAACACAAAGCACCGGCCTTCTGAGTCACAGATGATCCACACAATGGCCCCCCATCCAGCTGCCAAAAGCTTCAGTTAAGAAGGAAACTGATTGCAGGCTAGCTGGGTTGACCGCTGAGCCAAGTCTGCTCTTATTGAAATACAAACGACAGGCAGGAGAGGCAGGAACAACAGGAGTTCGGCTGTGTTACACCCCCAAAAACTTCCTTTGCTCTGGGTTGTCCAAGGAGCCCCCAGTGAATTGGACTTTGGACATTTTTGTTTGCAGAGTAATAACAATCTGCTCCAGTCATGGTAGAAGACAGAAAGTCCTTGTGACCTACTTGTGCCCAGCATCAAAAGTTCCTGGAAGGGACCCCAAAATGGACACTTGTACAGGTCAATTGCATGCCTTAGCACACCGAACCATTTCAAAGATGGCCAAACTTACATTCTCAAAGGCGGCTGAATGTGAAAACTTGGTTATTGCACCCCAGCTTACTACATCGGAAACCAAACAGGGTCACGCAAACACTCTGTTAGGGCCTGTTTCTATGGTTCTTCACACAGACATGCCCAAGCGCTACCAAGCAAGCAATGCCATGGGTATTGTAAGAAGTTGGCCCGGCTGAGTCAGAGCAAACAATCGTCTCACCCAGCATCCTGTTTGACCTTTTAGCTGACCTGATGGGCAGTTCAGCAGCAGAATGCAACTGAAACGCCGTTATTCCACTGTTTGCTAGTGCCTGGTATCCAGAGGCATCCCACTTTTGAATATGGAAGTTCCCACCAGACATCATACCTGCCTGGACCAGTCCAAAATGCTTCAACTCTTTCTTGAGAGACTCCAAGGAAGAGGACCAGGATCTCGTTCACACTACACAATTAGGGCACATTGATGCCAGATTGACTGCCATGGCTCCATTCTCCATAATCTGAAGAGTTTAGTTGGGTTGAGGCAGTAATGCTCTCTAGCAGAGAATTCTAAGCATTCCACAAAACTGCAGATCCCCGGGTTCTCCGGGATGCAGCCACGGCAAGTGAAGTGGGATCAGCGTGCTAGCCTTCTGTAATGTGAAAGGAACTCTGATGGAGAGCGGGGAGAAGATTGATTCCTTTACTTCTTCCCCACAGAGATAAAGAGAGACAGACACATCTAATCTGCAGGAGAAGAGTTTAATCAGAGGTGGAGACTGTCTAGCCCACGGCCTCCATTTATCCCACCAACTGCTAAAACCCCTGAAATTTCCCCGCTGTGAAAAGAATGGCTGGCTTGAAAATAGATCATTGTGCCACAAAAGTATCCAAGGAGCAGATTGTCTATTTTGATGCTATTTCCCCAAGGAACCTTTAACGAAAACCCTGGAACAACCTTTGGAAAGAGGAACTTGCCCTCTGGTCACTTTCATTAGAAAGAAGGCGTTGCAGAGGAAAGCACTTTTAATGGACTGGTGGAGGATTTTTAAAGCATGTTGTTAAACTGTATTTTTTTAAGCACAAGTGTTTTAATACCATAATTTGTTTCCTTTTGCTTTGGCATCATAATTTGCTGCCTGTGTTTATCTGTACTTCCTTTGATCTGTACCTGTTTTGGTCTTGGGAAGGGAGAAATGTTGGATAATCACTCAATCAATCACAAATAAAGTTTAGGGGACAATCAGACAAGCTGACCACTTTGGCTGACGAATAACTTCTTGCCTCTTTGACCTCTCTGAAATGCAAAAGAAGACGGAAGGGCACACAAACACATCACTTTCTAGCCTACATTTTGCTGTATTGAGAAAAGGAAGATGGGTGAAGTCTTTCTCTTGCAACTTTTAGAAAAGTTGCATTGCCTGTAAATATAGTCCAGGTGTCCAAATGAAGGAAGGAGATGGTCATTTACTTCTGTCTCTCTTCCTCCCCTCTCATCCTGATGGGAATGTGATTAGTAAGCAAACCGCAGCCCAGTTCTTGATGCATTGGCTCAGCAGTGGAATTACAAACCAACTCCTTCTAGAAGAAGAAGAAAATGCATCCTAATTTAATTAGCCACTGGAACTAATCAAATTCATGTTTGTCTGGTTTCGGGAGCAAAGATATTCATCTTTAGATAGGGCTTTGTAAGATGGGGGACACAGGGAATTTTAATGGCACTGGAAGTGAATTTATGCAAAGGGACCAAAGAAGCTGGACAGAAAACGAGAGAAAAATTGGAGTAGCAATGTAGCTCAGGGGCTTCAGATGGGGTGACGGGGTGGTGGATGTCCTCTTGCAAACAAAAGAACAAACACACCATCTCCAGGAAAAAAAAGTTTTTGTAGCTGGGGTGAATATTCACAAACATCCAAATTTGCATTTCAGGGAGAATTTGCACCCCAGCTTAGAGGATGGAGGAGAGTTTCATTCTTTGATGTGTTCATGACCTGCAAGGGCAGCTATAGAGTATCTGGACAGAGGACAAAGTAGATGAATTGGGGCCACCTCCCTCCCCCAGACAACGAAATTGGAAGATGGATCCTTGGGGTTAGGTGGGGCAGAACCAAGCAAAGGAAACTGAGCTCCACTGATGTGATACCTCTTCCATCCCAATATAAACGAGAACAATACAATGGAGACTGACTCTCTGATCTGTCCCTTCGCCCAAATTGAAACTACCTAGCAATATAAATCTAGCTACTGAATCCAAAGTATCCTTTTTGCACTATTGGCCAGCTGTTACATTTGGCCATGATGCTGACCGGGCTCCCAGAACCCATCCGCCTGGAGACATGGGGTCCAGAACCACTACAGACCCCAAAGCACAAAGGGGATACTGGCCAACCAACGTATTTTCCCTTTCCCTCCTACTTCCCAGGAGGTAGGCAAAGCAGTGTCCCTAAATGACCTTTTTCTGGGAAGAGAAAGAAAAAAGAAGGTTAGCCTCCCCTTATTTTTTTTCAAAGCCCACATAATCGATAGAAAGACCGACATGCAGAGAGTTCTAAGAGGGAGAAGCTCAGGCCGTCTTGGCGGCCTCCTCCTGAGCCGCTGCACCTTAATTAATGCATTCCTCGCTTGTTTATCTAATTGCGGCATAATTTGTTCCTGCTTGGGCCAATGCCTCATTTCATCAGCGCCTTCAATTAGCACGTATCAGGCCTGTGCAGCCAGCGTCAAGCCCGTGTGGGAAAAGGAAAGGGACGGCATTCACCTTGAGCTGCCGGAGGGATACAAGGCTCGGAATGGCTCAATAAGGTGGGGAAAGTATGGCCCATGGGCACGGGCATCTCCCAGGGGTCATTTTTGTGGCGCCCAGCAGCCCCGGAGGAGGTCAATTTTTTTAACCCCAAATGCCCTCTAGGAGGTAGCTGTCCAGGGTCCTGAAAAACCCTGAGATTTCAAGACCGAGATTCTCCCGCAGGTTACCTTCCCCACTCCTGTAGCCATTTCCACCCAAACATCCTCCAAATTTAGTGGCCTAGGATTCCCAGCATCCATCATGCTCACTGGGGATGACAGGATTTGCAGTCCAACAAATTTGGAAGTCAGTGGGTCAGAAAAGGTGTATTACTGGATTTCAGCAACTGAGTAGCAGTTTCTGCTGTAATTAATTCCCCATTTTTAAGGGTTATCTGCACCTTTTATATCAGTTTTGTACCACCTTGAACATCATGGTGCTATCCTAGGGAATCCTGGGATCTTTAGTTGGGGAGGCACTTGGAATTCTTTCCTAGAGAGCTCTAGTTGAACCGCTTTTCCCAAGGGACCCAGAGAAGAAAGGAACATTTAAACCAACTTAATTCAGCAGTGCAATCAAGGTATCAAAATTGCCATTCAGTGGAATGGATTATAACCACTGATCCATTCCCATGAGGAGGAATGGGACTTTTGTTTCCTGAAAGGCTTGCAGGGCAAAAGAGAAGGAAGGTAAGGTGTTTACGGTTTCCGTCTACCAAGAAAGGAGCCACAACAAGAAAGTCAGAGACAACGAAGCCCAGAGCCACCTAGTGACTAATCTCTATAATAACACTATCCACCCTTGGGGTTTTCAGAATGCCAGCGCCTGAGTCTGGATTTATGCATCAATTTCCAGGCATTGCATTAACAACTGGTATTTTTTTTGCTATGTAACAAGATAACACAAACCAGGCAACACTGGGAAACCATGAAAGATTTGTGCTTGGCTGGGCCCGGGGAAGCCGCACCGATCAGAGAAATAAAGAGACCTTTGTTTCTACAGCCTTAGGAGAGAACCATGATGCCTGCTTATAACGCCATCGCTTCTGGCTGCTGTTGGATCTAAGACCAAACACCTGCAAAACGCAAGACACCCCCCCCCCAAAAAAATCCTCAAAGTCACACAGTGCCATCTGCAGGACAACGTTGTCCCTGCCGCACAAAGCAAGGCAGTTTCCTTAAATGCAAATGGTGGACTTTCAAGGTCACCTCTAATTAAGTGAGTGGAACTAGTGGCTTATTAAATGACTAAGTCAAGGACAATATATTCCTGAATATAATTTAACAGTTATTTTGTAATCAAAGCCAGGCAGACTGAAGCACAGTGAAAGGGCAAATTCGTGCCTCTCTTTCAGGGCAGAGTAAAGATTTTACTCTCTTGTAGGAATGCTGCCCATGGAATCAGGGACTCTGATTCATTCTAGAAACAGAACAGGAATGCTCTGCGTGAACTTTCCATGCATTGAAGAGCACTACGTATTTTTTTTCTAGTGTTAGAAAAACATTTCTTGCAATGAACAAAAGAAGATAATTGCATAACTTTCCTCCTGATGAGCCTGCTTATGCAAAACAACACCTGACCGTTAAGAAAATGACCACAACGCCTGGCCTTGCAGGGGAGGGAAGATACCACCTACAGTTCTGCCCACTCAGTACTTTTGTCTATTGGTTTGTTACCTTTTGACCCTATTCTTGCTCCAAAAAGCAGTGAGCTCCCAAAATCTTCCACGGCAGTAGTACTCTGGCGGCAACCAGCTTCCATTCAGAAGGCCTTGTGCTACAGCGGGACAGACTCGATCAATGAAGCCACAGGGACTCCCCTGACTTTGCAAGACCTGAGCAGGGCTGGTGGTGACACAGTGACCTGGATGTCCCTCATTCATGGGGTTGCCATTAGTCAGTCAACCATCTCCATTTAACATGTAGCAGCAACAGGAGGTTTCAACTATCTTGGTCTTTGTTGGAGGTCAAACTCTGCCAAGAGCATTAGGTCGAACTGGTTCCTCACTTGCCTTGCAGACAATTTCATTGTCCAGAAGGTGGAAGAGGCAGCAAGGAGAACAGCTATTCTAGACCTGATCCTAGCCATCAACAATGACCTGGTTAATGGGGAGGAAGTGGTGGGATCCATAGGTGGGAGCAACCATGTTCTTCTGGAGTTTGTTATATGGCGGAAAGGGAAAGCCAAGCACAATCAGACGTGCCTTTTAGACTTTAAGAGAACCAAAGAGAGTTCCAGAGTCTAGGAGCAGCCACTGAGACGGCCGTCTCCATTGTCCAACGTAAGAATTCTGCTCCCCCAAATGAAATTTCCCTGGATTTCCTGCACTGCACAGAGAAAACACCAAAACACCTAGAATTCTTCTATTTGCCATGTTCCCCGTTGCTGGGCCCCTTCCTCTGCCTCTTTTCTTTGGATGCCTGAGCCCCATTTGCAAATGCTCAAGTGAAGTTTTAAAATACTATAATGCTGGGAATTTGGGAACCGAGGGAAAATGTCATTGGGGGCAGAACTCCTATTGAGGGAAGGCAATGCCTTCATCTACCTCACCCCTCATAGAGCTACACCCCTGAATAAAAAAATATCTTTCACAACCTTTGCCTTCTTCCTTCTGGGGGTCCTTTTCCTTACACGTGGCTGCCTCTGCCCCTTCCCCACTCTTCCGTTAAAGTGTAAGAATGTGCATATTTTTAAAGGTTTTCTTTCTTCTAATTTCTTTAGATCAGTCTTGTTCAAAGCATAGCTACTTTCCCAGTTCAGTCAATGGAAGGAATCACAGCTTGAATCATCCCTTTATTTCTGTGTAGCTCATGCAATTCTCTGTTCCCACATCGTTCTCCACTGTGGTTACAACGTTCTTCCTGAAGAAGCTCTCTGGACGTGGAAAAGAGCTGAATGGGTGGGGACAGAGGAACTCGAACACAGACCTCGGCAGTGCACAAATGCCCTGGGAATTGAGTGCCTGCTCGGCTTCGCTGTTCCTGCCGCTTCAGTGACTCATTTTAATTTGAGAGACTGTGACCTCCTGCAAGAAGCAGCTGCCGCGTTCCACCCGAGTTCAGACAGATCTCTGTAAGAGTCTCTTATTTTCATTCCTCTTTTATGGCTCCCAGAAGACCTAGAATCCTTCCCGAGGCAGACGTGAAGAAGTTTCTGCAGCATCTTTTCCTCTCATTTTGAAGTTCCACTGTACTCTCAGTCGTCACTGGGGAATCGTGGCTGTTAGCGAGCGAGCGAGCAGCTTGCCACACACAGCACCCGGCCACCAAATTCGCTGCCTCATTAAGTGACACTAAAATGCAAAGCAGCCTCTGGGCTGGCACAGAGACCAGGGTTACCCAATTGCCCCCAACCAAGATCCCAACTGGAGCACTTCGGCCAAAGGTCCATCTTGCGCTGCTTTTAACCACTGGCATTGGCTTGAAGCAGGAGTGCGAATCGTGGCGTGTGGATCTTCCTGTGGCCCCCAGAACCGGCTGAGCCCCCTGCTCAAAATATTTTGGAGGGCCAAGAATCACACCTCTGGACATCTCCAAGGGGCACAAGCCACGGCTAGAACAAGGCAATGTTCTCACCTGGAACA